>JAFBJR010000344.1:2337913-2587913 GCA_016785285.1 Brachirus orientalis
AACTGTGTTACAAAGTTAACAACATGAATTCCACTCACCTAACAAATATAACTTACCTAACTTATAACAAGAAACAACTAGAAATACTATCAACATCAGTTTCAAATCTGCTAGCAATGGGTTTGTATGGAGAGAGTGAGCAAGAAGCCCTGAGTGTAGCCTGAGAAAGGTTTATATAGTCCAGGCCCCCATCACTTCATCCACTCACGATGAGCCAAGTCCTCTTTAAAAGAACCAGTCATAGTGTGCCACCCGGTTGCTGACATCCACCTGAGAGATTGACAGTCACCCAGACACACCCACACCACACTCACAAAAAATTTTAACAGTTAGGATGGATTTTGTCATGATTGTGTAAGATGTTGTAAGAATGTTGTTAGAATGTAAAATTATCAGGTGCCAGAATGTAAAACACAGGTAACAAAATGTTTAAACCCCTGGAGCAGGTCTCTGCTCTCTGAGTGATCTGATTTGACAATGGATTGAAAGTAACTCGATGCAGTTTTCATGTCACTTGAGAAGAGTCTGTCAACATATGACTCAATATCTCCGGATGAGTGTTGGTACCAGGTCTGAATGTGGCGTCATTCACGTCTCTTTGGAACCATCCGTCCTCTCTGTCAAATAATTAGCTGTTATTTATAATTTTCTTCTCAGGTGTCTCATTGAAATTGCCTGACTATAGATTAAAATATCATTTTATATCGCCCGTCTATTCAAAAGTGTATTCATCCTTATCAGGTATAGACCTTACATGCTCCCTCATGCATTTATGCATCGTATTCTTCATCACTTACAGATAATTCCTTTATCAATTCTCAGTGAGAGACATGTCCTTGTCAGTCACTGCCGTGAGTCGGCGTTCCACCGCCTCAGCTCTGCCCTTGTGCGTCACATATTTGTCTTATCTGATGGTTCAACCAGAATCATTTCTCAGTGATGTTCTGCCGTCCTCTTAGAGGACGATCATTCCTGGTGTGCAGAGGACACAAACCTCAGCAAACGCTTTCCTCTGTTCGTAAAGGGAAACAGATTTTCTCAGAATCAGGACACATCTCTGAAACAACAACAAGAGCTGAGAGGCACAAGAACATCACTAACCTCTCTTGCCAGAAGACAAATCTCTGAATGATATCGGGCAGGTTGTAGGTGATTATCAAGGTGAGGTGAAGGGCTTTTGATAGTCCCTCTTACATCAGCCTTCGATTTTTTTACTTTTACATACTTCGAGTAATTGCTCTTGAGAGACAGGCAAAGTCACATTCTCTTACACTCCGGCACTGAGGGGACAAATAACATATATCTATGGATGAGGACAACTCAAGTCATTTGTCTTCCAACGAGAGCACTCAGAGACCTGTGATTTAAAAAATGGCATTTTGATCCACTGGATCCAGAAGAACTTTCAGGATTTCTGCAGCACTTTACCTGCATATAGCTATTCCCATCTAACACAAGCATAACAGAATTCATCCTGATTTGTTAAAATGTCAAGGAGATTTACACATTCGGACTGTTCCATTGGACTTCCCATTGTTAGAATAAGTCTTTAAGCCTTTAAGTGAAAAACGACAGACATCGTTGTTGTTTATTCACAATAATTACAGCAGTATAACACACATGGGAGCAATGGTTCTGAGTTCTGACCAGCAACACAGACAGATGTGAAATGGCGCCCTTTTATAACGTGTCCCTAAGGTTCCCAACAAACTAATACTAAAATGTGACGTCTCAGCCACTGACTGGACAGAGAGTGTTGTCACTGGAAGAACCATGAGCGTAATGTTCGATATAAGAATCAAACCAAACAATACCAAAATGTAGATCAGTTATAATGATTTAAAAATCCTGAAAACATGCTTTAATCTCCAACATTTCACAAGAAAATGTCTAAAATCACAATATTTAACATCTACCCCAATGCCTTCCTGCTATATCCCCACTTGGTCTGTCCCGGAACCATGAATAACTAATATATATAACAAATATATAATTAATAATCCTTGGGGATTATTTTACTTGAACTTCCTGCAGCAAACAAAGGAAGAACATGAGTGTCTTGACAAACATTTTAACATTTGTTAACTGCAGCATGCGTTACACAAATTAACAGAATATTTAGGTAACAGAGAGCCTGATGACTGCACACACATTGTTGTTTTCCCTGTTCAAATACTCAAATATTTTCTCTCTCAAGAGCCACCACCAAATTCCAATCATTTAAGCAATTCATAGAAAATGTGCAAATGTTCTGTGCAAACCTCCAACAAAGTGCCAATAAATATTAAAGTGTCCAGTGCAATTAATTATGTGCCATGTTAAGCAAAGTGTTAAAAATACAATAAACCAAAACCCAAATAGTGCAAAGTCACCAGTAGCAACGTTCTCTTGATCACACCTACAGATTAGAAGTCATCTAATCTAATCCAATAATGATCTGAGAATAGAGGATCGCCATTTCCCTCCTTTTCCAGAAACGGTATCTAATCTACCTTCCGCTGCCAGAACGTGGTGTTAACAAGCTCTGGTTGAATCAGTGCCTCTAACACAGGCAGCAGAGAAGTAATTGCCGTCACTGTCTCACCTCGAGAGTCATATTGATTTTGACGCCAGTGCTGTTTTTTACCCCAGCTGATATAGACTCACTCATTTGTTAGAGGGTAATTGAATTCTTCCTCCTTGGTGGAATTAATGTGCACTACATTCAAATAACAGCCTATTGTGGAAACTGAGTGAGTCTGGATTTAAAAATGGTGTCTCGTTTTCAGGAAATAGTGCTATATCCAGCTGGAGCAAGTTGTTAGTAAATGACTTCTTTTATGGGGATTAGTGAGGATCAATGACTCAACGTGGCCGAGTCAGCGTTTATTTTCAGTTTTCAGTCACCTTCGAGTTTCCTTTTTTCCTGCATATAGTGCACATAAAAGGGTTTAATTAAAACTGATCCAAACTTGTTATCAGCGTGGCAGCAATCATGCCATGTTAGTAATCAAAGCTTTCAGGTCTGATTTCTGTTGACAGTAAATATCCCACTAGTAATTGAACTCTATTTGAGATAATAACAGTGTTGCAGCACAGTAACTGTCAGAATCCTTGTCATGTTATGATTCAGCTGAATGCCGGAAAAGGAAACTTTTGGTGTAATTGCGTTAATTCCATAATAACCTTTCAGTATAATGAAAACTGAGTGATCTAAAGCAAAACTAGACTTTTGCATCGTCTTCTGAACCTGAGGCTCTGTTTATAGCTTTGGCGAAATCTGGTTCATGACTGAAAACGTGATCAATCACAGGGCATCTCATAGGGGAGAGAGTGAGTGCCTCCTACTGGTGGTTTTTGAGATCTGTTCAGTTTTATTTACCAAAGTTTAAAGTATGATTTATATTTTTTGTTTCTTTTACATCATGGTATTCTTTTTTCTATTACTCACAGAAGTGAAAAAGGGCAGCCCTTGGAAAGCCAAGTGGAAATGGAGCTTGGCTTGTAACTGGAGGGTTGTAGGTTCAAATCCTGACAAGTCAAAGGGTAGTCAAAGGGCTATGTGCAAGATGTCCAAATCCCTGTTGCTCCCCTTTGATTGGGTTAATTGGACACTAAAATTGACCCAAGCCACTAGGTTTTCCTAGAGCCAGTCCCAAGCCCAGCTAAATGGGATGGTTGTGTGAGGAAGGGCACCCAGCATAAAATGATTGCTAGATTATATATGCAAATAGCATAGAAGCGGGAGAAGGTAAATGAAAGAACTCGCATCATGTTGTTGCTAAAGATTTTTAAATGACATAGTCACCTCATTTCATCAAGTTAAAGGCAGAAATCTCAAATGTTTTAATGGCTGAAAGTGAAAATGTTCTCTAAAGCCAGGATACACAATAGTGCAGAATTTAAAACTGAACACAGATAAACTATGTTTCTGGAAGTGAGATTATATCCATGTAACATAGCATAAGCCAGCCAGTTAACACTGGCTACAGAGGTTTGAAGACAGGGCTTCAATTCATGTGCAGAGGGAAATGAGGGATAAGACTGAGGAGATGAGAGGAGCTTTAAGAGAGAGGAAGAACCACAGGGATTAAGGACTGAGGATGAGGCTAAAATAATGAGAAGGACAACGAACTGTGGACTTTGAGGACTTTGAACTGTGAAAAAGAAAAATAAGAAGAGGATGAGACCGATGTGATAAAGAACTGATATGAAGAACTTTGAACTGTTGAAGGCAGCATTAAACCTTTCAGTGTACAGCCCTCTGGATTATTAGAAGAAGAACATTGGCTGAATTCAGATTACCAGGCTGAAGTGATTTACTGTATATCCAGTCTTTTCTAACTGATGTGACTCAAATTATATTATTTTCAGAACTGTGTAGACGGACAGAATCCAATCTGTGTCTCTTCACTATCTGTATAGATAAGATATATATATTCAATGTGTGGCCATACCTGCAGTTTTTTGCTTGTATGTCATACAAAATCAAACAGTGGAGGATTGTACCATTCTCTAGAGCTAAATCCCACCGTCAGATTCCTTTTCTGAATTTCAGGGATCAAGCTTATCCTACAAATTTCCTGCTTCAAAGCTGATTGGTCTCATAAATGTGATGTTTTCTGATGTTGTTCAAATCTAATCTGTAATGAATCAGATTTGTATTGGATTTAAACACTGTGCCTGCGGTTACCTGAGTGTTTTGTGAGAATGCAGAAGCCGGGAGTAATAATAGCATCAATCCATCTGGGCATCAATAGTACATTTCGCTTTACTGGTGGAGATAAAAAGTGATGTGAGAATCCGACACTGTGATAGACCGCATCTCCCTGGTGCAGAGTGTGAAGAGGAGAGAAGGGAGGAACATGCTCTTAGGTTTACCTGGAAAATAAATGACGGATAGGATCGACAGTTTTCCCCCCAATCTACCGTGAGCTCTTGTGAGAGAAATCAGACCTTCCAGAATGAGAACATCCATCTGCCCAGCAGGAAAAGAAGAGATGAGCGTGATACTGCTTTCCCCACTTGCACTGCAGTGTAATAGATACATGAAAAGAGGATTTTGCAGTGTAATGGACTGCAGGAGAGGAAGATCAATGTCATTTCAGAGATATTGCCTTTTATCAAAGATCTTATTTTGGGAAACTGTATTGGTTTTTCTCTCCCTGGAATAAAGTGACGTTAATAACTTTAAAGGGTTTAACGTTATTAGAAACACCAGTACAACTGTTTGTTAACGCAAATATCTTATCAACCAATTGTATGGCAGTTAATGCATGTAGGCATATAGACATAGTCAAGACAAACAAGTCCAAACCAAGCATCAGAATGAGGACCAAAGGTTATTTAAGTGACTTTGAACATGACGTGATTGTTGGTTGGTCTGAGTATTTCAGAAATTGTAGATTTAGCGGGATCTTCATGCTAAGTCATACTTAGTGTTTACAGAGAATGGTCTGAAAAACAGTAAATATCTGGTGAGCCACAGTTTTCTAAATGAAAATGCCTTGGTCAATGGAGAATCTTCAGAGTGGTTATGCAGATCATCTCTTAAAGGACAACACCAGACTACACCAGGTTCCACACTCCTTCCATTTTGTGTTGTGTGTACCTAATAAACTGGCCAGTGAGTGTATATGTCTGGTTTCAACTAATCTGAATAGCAGACTGTATTTATTATTGTTGAAAAACACAGAAGGGACAGTAAAAGTGGAATTATTGTTGTGTTACCTTATGTGCCTTATGTGCCAAATTCAGATGTAGTCTGGTTGCTAGGCGACAGAAATTATGTGACAGGAAACTGCCCTTTAAACCAGATCATCCCATTTCGGTTCAGCCTTTGCGACAGACTGAATTCAGGCCATCCCTGAACTGATAATGACCCTTAAAATTACTAGAGCCACAAGATTTCATCTGTCACCAAATCATAACTAAGAGTTGTGATAAGTTGGTGACACTCATGACCTTGGCCTACAAAGATGATGATAATCTATATACAAATGCAAGTAACATCTGTCTATCTGACAGGCTTCAAATTTGACAGGCCACTTATTAAGAGCACCAGTGTCTTCTGACTTGTATGTGGTTTGAATAAGAAATGCAAGAGAGTCTGCTCATTTTGAGTAGTTAGCAATTACAAAAAACAGGCATTTTGTGTGTACATATAGTGCACCATAGTCTATGACATAGCTGTTGGAGTTGGGAACCCATGGTCTATATCTCTACTTACAGTAGACTCTAATTTTTTTTATTTTTTTTGACAGTGGTATTTGAAATCCTTTCTTTTAAATGCAACTGCAGCAGTAGAACAGGAGTCGCTGTTCTACAATGTTCATACAAACTAAAACCTTGATTTTCTCTGTGGACTTTGGTGTGGGAGAGTGAGTGGTTCACAAAGTTTCGAAGCAGGAATGGCTGTCTGATGGCGAGATGAAGGGGTGAATATATTCTTAACATATCTAAGTCTGTTTTTCATTCATGCCTCCACTGGTGGCCATGTTTTCAAAGAGGCCAAACCTTGTAATACAGTCGGTGCATCAGTTTATCATACAGTATAACCACCCTTCTGAAATATCTCTCTGTCTTTTGCACAGATTATATTCAACACTTCTTACTTGATGATCAAATTTGAGGGAAATGTGTGACTTTGCAAAAGAGGAGATAAGGAACAAACCATTAATACAGATTATTAGATATCTGTAAGAGGCTATTGTTCATATTTTGATCATTAATGTGTGGCTTCTGTGTTTGACTGGATCAGGACTGGCTACAAAATTAATGATTTATGCACTTTCTCTGGTAGGGAATGTGAAAAGGTGTAGAATATCTTTTGCAGGAGCAGTGAAAGAAATGTCATCTCATTATGGTGCTCTAGTACTGTATGGAAATTCCCTTCCACAGGTGTTCTTCAAAATGAGGTGACCCCCTGAGACCTATTACCTCATATGCAGAGGCATAAACACACGACTGGAAGTCTGAGCTTGCCTCATTAGAATCTGTAGCTTATGCTTTATTATTTTATTTATATAGCTGGTTGAATTTCAAACTGTAACTTTAGTGCAGTTTGTAACTACACTGATATTAGAAGACTAATAGCAGGATGATGTGGACGGATGATCATATTAAACGGTGCCACTCGCCGTGTTTCCATGCACAGTTAAGTCGGCTGTCGAATACGCCGCTTAATTGGACAAATGTCCTTGTCCTGCTATACAAGCAACAGCAGTGAATCAAATTATTGAATGAAATGTGTCAGTCTCTGCTTTGCTAAGTAGCTACATGCCCTCGTTGTTAGGCAGTTTAAGGCAGTTTCTGTTTTAGCTGGCGGCTAGTTGGTAGCATGGCGAAGGCCATCCCAAGTTTTCCTACCATCCATGAACTTTAAAATATTTAATTATTTGAGCTAAAAGAGGAAAAACTGTATTCTTTCCAGTCAAAAAAAAACTTAATTTCACCACAGTTAAGCCTAATGCTTAAGTGGCCAATAGAGAAGGAAACATATGCTGTTCAAAGGTAAGGTTCTTTTTACAATGGAGACAATGAATTTGTATTAATATGTTACTGATATGGTTGGAGTAAATACTGGTCAAACATTAGCTGGAGCAAGAATCATCTGCTGTTGAAGAAAAATTTTGGGATCAGCCGTAAAGTGTGGAATTGTATTAAAACAAAAACAGTAGAATAAGTCTTTTATATCTACTTTAGGCAAGGGCCTAGCTCTACGGAGGTCGCCATCTTGTGATGCCATGTTTCCATAGCAAGGGGAAAAAAAAGTCCTCAAAAATTTAATGCAAGTAGCAAGGAGACTTTGCACAGCCTAAACTTTTAAGATTTTCTTTTCTTTTTTAAAGATGGTTTTGGGCCTTTATTAGCATGAATGTCGGGAGAGAGGACATGGAGCAAATGACCACGGTTGGAATCAAACCCTGAAATGGCCCTTTGCTCCACGGGGTACCAGAGAGCCCAGTTGGTAGAGCCGACTGTTACTAGAACAGTAGAACTCTGTGCCAGAGGCTCCTTGCTTCATGTTTCCACACAAACCCAAACGGACAAACCAGCCGATGCTGGTGAGTGAAAGCAGGACCAATATTCACCCTTGTCTACCATCTTATTCTATCACACTTTTTCTTTGAATTCTCCAACAAAATCTTCAAACTCTTTGGTATCTGTGTTGTCTTTTACATTTCCAAAGAAAGACCAACTCCTGTATAACTTTCACCCCCAAACTTATAGCAGCTTCTCTCGCGCAGAGCACTGTGATGTATGCAGTAAGCAGTGGTGACCCGAACCAAAACGTTACATATTACAGGTGAAGACGGTAGTCAAACTGTTATAAGTAGACAATAAGTTCAAAATATATTTGGAGACATTATTGGAATATCGAAATACTACATAGTGTCACTTTAAGGCTACCGTAGTGAGGAAGTCTCACCATGAGACACTGAACCTTTAATATATACTTATCAACCACATAATGTCCACAAACCCACCTTATTACCCTGCAGCTGAACCATGACTGTAAAGCTATACCTCAAGTCACTTTTATAGCATCTTTCTGCAAACTGTCCAAACTCAGTTTTTAATCTGGCATCACTGTAAAAAGGAGAAAACATTAAAGTGTAATAGAGAGCAAAATGTCAACGCATTCCTTCTCCCTTAGCTTCCCGTCTCATTTCCCCACCTCTGCAAAGACTCTGCCGAGTCATCAAAAGTTGATTAATCTGCACATGTCAGTGCCCCTGTTTCCGAGCTGTGCTGTGACCCCGCTCCACAATCTCTGCCTCGTTTTTAATAATTAAATTGAGAGTTCTTTTTACAAGCCTCCCCACAGATAGAGGTTTGACTCATGCTGCAAAGTCACAGATGAGAGCTCCTGGCAAATGGGAGGTTTTGTTGGGACAAACCTCTTAAGCTTTCAACACGGTGCCCTTAACGTCCTCAGCACTGATCCTGTAAGGTTCGCTGTGCAGGACAAAAGAGATGCTCTGCCAAAGGACACATTAAAAACTCATTACTATACTTTCGTATAAATGGTGTATAGGAATTTATATAAAATCTTCTCCTGCTTTTATTGCACACATGACATGGGGCAGAGGGCAGGGGACACTCTGGACAGGTCACCAGTCCATTGCAGGGCCACATAGAGACAGACAACCATCCACTCTCACATTCTAAGGCAATTTAGAGGTTCCAAGTTGCCTAATACCCGAATCTGCAGGTTTTTGAACTGTGAGAGGAAACGAGAACACATGGGGAGAACACACAAGGACACTGAGGAGCACAGAGACTAAATACACTATGGAGGCAGGAAGCACAACTTGACAAGGTACACACAAGGAAATATAAATTCTACAAAATAAAACAGGAAACAAGGTACAGAAAAGCAGACACAAAAAAATAAAAAACGAAGGTAAACAAATAACAAAAAAATCAAAAGGACAACAAAAATCAGGGGTCACGACACCATTGTGACCTCTATGACAGTGGTTCCCAAACATCTGCAGGGCTTCCCTTTGGCAGCTTAGATTATTGACGTTGTCAGGTTCAAGTTGGACTTTGTTAGTACTCTACTGGGCTTGGTCATATTTGGACATAAAGATGCAATTTTCTACATAAACCTAAAAGTCAAAGGTACTTTACAAAGATAAATCTAAAACATATATAATATGTTGAAAAGGGTTAATTTAACAGCTTAAATAATAAACAGGGTGTGTGTTGTTTGTGTGTGCCTGTTTGGACTGATCTCTGTTTAAAAAAAAAAAAAAGATATCCTGTTGGTTTTTAGTGAGTCACTTCCTGTCATGTCCTGGAGGTTTTGGGAAAAAGACAGTCAGCTTTGTTCTTCATGCAACAGCAGCAGTTTTTTTTTTCTTTTTCTTGTTTGAATTGTACTGTATGTAGGTTTAGGCGAGTCGACCGTCGAGCCTTGATCTGTCTGTGCAAAAGCCTTTTTCATTTCCTTTGAGATGGAAAACTGCTTCACATATATCAGAGGACATGAAGCAAGGTCAGCTTGATTAGTCTTTGGAGTGAAGTGGCATATTGTATTTGAAAAATTTATTACTCGAGTCGTTCTTTTCCATGCTTTAATTTTTCATTGCAAAAAAAACAAGCTTTGTACAGTCCTCTAAAGGTTTGTTTTGGAAAACAACACTGTGTTCTTTTGAAATGTCAAACCACGTATAGTGATACTTCAGCCTTTTCTTTCATCCGCCTAAAATAGAAGGACGGCACGGGCATGATACAAAAACCAAAAGCATTTCCTCTAATAGAACTTTAACCAGATTATATCCTCTTTCATCTCCACAGTGAAGGTCAGTCTGTACCGTCACAGGACAAGTTTGTTCACAAACTTCTAGTAAGTTTCTTTGCTGCTGTTAATGATAAATAAATCCCTTTCCACACAGATATGAAAGGAAAATAAAGCAATCTTTTTCTTTGTCGTTTGGAAAAAGTTTTCTGTACACACATTATCAGTTCAGGAAACGTCTTCATCCACACAAGGCTCCCAAAAACAACTTTAAACACTGCAGTAGATACCCTAGGCCTGTACGTGGCGCTGTAGCGCTGCTACAGGAATACGCCAAAGTCAGAAAAGAAGATGTTGAGCATGTGCAAATAACTTTTATCATAAACTTATCATAAAGTAAGTAAAGCAAACAATCTCTAAACACAAGAACAGGAAGCGAACAATGAAGAAGCAGCAAATCCAGGATATGACATCATCATTTTCAAAAAATTGCATGTGTGGAGAAAACACCTATACAATTAAAAAAAAATAAAATGAATCTTTGCGTCTTCATTTGCCTTTGTTTTCATTTAAACAGCCCATAAGACCAATGTGACCTTTATCTGGCCCGCTCATTTATTGTAGCTCACCTTTATGGAACAATGTTGTATTTTGCGTTACATTTATGAAGTTTTATTGGCAGAGATTGAAAACATACTACCCACAGGTATGTTTGTAAGGGTACAATTTGTTTTAAAATAAAAATCACTTGGTTGTTGTAGCCTTGGAATAAGCAGCTTATATGTATCTTAGGTAAAGGCAGTACATCTCACACTGCCGTGTTTCCACGGCAGCCTGGAGAGAAAAATCAGCCAGATCATTTAACATTCTGAAGCAGAAACTTACTGTGCAAACAAAGAAGAACGTCACCCTTCCTGATATTTGAAGGCCACCATCTGCTGCATTCCATTTACGTCACAACTCTGAAGTCAGAACAAGGGGTGACATCATCCCTGAATTTTGGGACCTCGGAAAGTTCCAACCACAAAAGGAACACACCAGTAGTTCCCCGATGCACCTGGAAATGGAACTGTAACAAGTCTTTTGTTTGTCACAATCTACAGTCTTGCCATTAGATGCCACAAATTCTTACACATCTGGCTTTTGCATATCTATAAAACATTTTAAATATGTATTTGACTCTCACAATTCTCCTCAACCTGCAATATCAGATTCAAAAAATGAGCTGTAAACGCAAGTATTTTAAATGCCACATTAGTATTTGTTTATTTAAACAATGTTCACTCTTTGCGTGTACACTGCACCATGAAACATGAAACAAAATTCAAACTTTTGGACATGTGGTTTGTGCTATTTTAACTTTTACTCTCCTGGCGATAAATATTAAATGCAAGCTAGAAATCAGGAGTAAAGCTAAATTTGAGGACAGTTTTGAAAAAGTGTTTGCTACAGTGAAAGTTACACAGTGTTGCTTTAATCAGCAGATGTTTCACGCTGAGCAGGTTCAGTGGGTTTATCAGTGAAAGCAGCAGATTTTCTGTATGGAGACAGTGAATGTTGACAAAAGCACTTACATTTTGAGCCATAAAACCAAAAACCAAATGAGATGAGAACCAGCTGAGCGGGGAGGAAAATGCCCACATCACACTTCCACATCATCATCATCTGACCCAGTGTTAATATAATGAAAAGCTCCGATGAGTTGGGTTGACCATAGCAATTATGTTTATATTGGAAGAGATGGCAATGCACTGCGCAATTAACACACAACAGTAACATCTAAGGATAATGGAGGAAGTAGCATGTGCTTTATGAAGTGAGGCATAAAGTATCACATTACAGTTCTACACTTGGCATTTACTTTTGCATTAAAGCTGTAGTAGGCAAGATGAAGTGGAAAAATGTGAGTTTCATGCACAGGTTTTTAAAGCTGCAGAGTGTAATTTTTTTTTTTTGTTGTTGTTGTTTATCTGACACTAGTGGCCAGTAATTCTGTTTTTTCTTTTTTCTTTTTTCTGGAATTGATTAGTAGTCAAAGTTTGTAGAGATTAATTTGTGAGTAGAGTGGTTAAGAAAGTGTAGGGCTGTAATCACATGATAGATTAATTAACTTTGACTAACTTAAATTTATGAAGCTCTGACAAGCTCCTCATATTCCTCACCTTAGCATACTCATATTTGTTGGAAAGAAAATGGCAATGACAACTGAAGAAGACTTGGCTGAATTTGCGTGTAACTATTCCTGACTTGAATAAATGCTGCCACTTTATTAGGTACACACAACACCTTTTAAAGTGGCACCTGTTGTTGTCCTCCCCTGCTGCAGCCCTTGTATGTTGTCTGTCATTATTAGCATTCAGCAACAATGATCACATGCAGGAACAATGAAGTGTCGTCACATGAGCAAATCTGTCGACCAAGAAATGCAGATACAAGCCGTGGAAAAAAGTAAATGCTGGACACATTAAAGAGATGGTTCAGGTTCAATAAAGTCTGCTTGTTTAAAAAATAATTTTTTACACACGAAGTGACCTCAGTGTCCAGACCTTAACTCCACTCAGAACACAGCAGTCCAAATCCTTCATAAATATCTTGGGGGGGCCCTATGTCCAGCTGAGATAGGGCGAGTTATACCCTGGACAGGTCGCCAGTCCATCGCAGGGCCACATGGATGGAGACAGACAACCATTCACTCTCACATTCACACCTACAGGAGTGTCCGCCATTAGACTCTTTAAAACAGAATGATAATACTGCTCTAAAATTATTATTTCTTCTCAAGGTATCTTATCTTTTACTTTTATTCTATTTTATTGCAGCTGCTGTGACACCGTAATTAATAATTGATAAAGTACTATTCTATTCTATTCTATTCTATTCTATTCTATTCTATTCTATTCTATTGGTGTTTTAATTCATCTATCAGTTGTCCTCAGTAATGACATGGGAAATGTGTGGATTAGAACAAATCCCCAGTGATCGCCTCAAAGTAAACAGTAAACTGCAGCAGCAGGTGTGGTGCCTGAGACTCTGTCATCCCTCCCTTTTGTAATCAGATCTTAGGGTAACACTCTTTGCAGTATGTAGTCATTTAAGGCAGCGGCTGCTCGGGTCATTTGAGAGGTTTTTGTTTGAGGTCTTGCTGATTAATTGACAAGCCTGTCAAGACGCTGTCATATCCCCGGTGAAAGGCGTCATTATTTCCATAAATGCTGCTGGTTAATACTGCATGGGCAGACGTGGAGGCAGAGGGCAGACGTGTCCCGGGGGAAAACATACCTGCTGAATATTTCAGCACTTTTTTTTTTTTCATGGCTATGACATTACCAAATGTCAGTTCTCCTCCTCTCACATTTCAAATGCATTATTATGGGACATGGGCATTGACTGGAACCAAACAACAGTCATGATAAATAAATAAAAATAAGGTTTTTAGGTCATCTGTGTGCAAATTTAAAAGGTGAAGTTGTTTTTCGCACCAGAGAGTGCCAAAGAATACTCATTTTAAATATTTCAAAATATTTGGATGATGTAATGATGTTGTAACATCATAGATATTATTTTACAACCTGTCACACCAGTAAATCACCAGTAAATCTGTTTTATTATTCTTAATATTATTGTTTGAATGATTTTATGTATTAATTTACAGACCCAAAATTATAGTATACTTTTATCATAGCATGGCTTGATTTTATCTTCTGCTGTGATGACAGGTCACAGTCTACCGTAAAGCACCTGACAATAAAATGTAATCACATTTTTCAAATCTACAACTGCACGTCACATCTAAATACTTGTAATTTATCATTATATTGTGTTTTTCTTTACAGGAAATTTAATTGAGCCTTTCATTTCAGGCTTGCAGCCCTGAGGTTGCTGGTCAGTTGGATTATATACTGTAAATAGTATAATAAAGTATATGTTTAATTACCTTAAGTCATTTTAGTTGCTTGTGTTCTCTTTTGTTTTAATTTTAATGATCAATAGCATATGAATGGCTTCCTTTTTTGCTCTTGATTTATGTACTGTCTTATTATTGTCTGAATATCAGAGGTTGGCTGTAACAGACTGAGATTTAAAAAATGGAAAAAAGACAAAAGAGTTAGATTAAGATTTGTTTCTTTTTCAAATCTTATTAAAAACTTAACTCACAAGTAAAAACAACTACAAAAAAGGGACCTGAGGTTAACAAAAGAGGTCAAAATAAGCAATAAAGTTTAAACTTAATGAACTGTAAAGAACTGGTATATAGTCAATTGTTAATCCAAGATAGAGACAATGGTGAAAAGTATAAAATTATATTATTAACATTAATAATAACACTTAACCTCAAACAAACCGAAATCTACTCACACATAATCCATAAAAATAAACGATTTCCTAAAAACAAAAATAAATTAAGGGGACAACTTCTATTGAGCTCCCCCCTTCTTCTGTCTGCGACTTGGCCCCTTCCACTTCCTGTAGCCAGTCCATATATGGGCGTCTCCTAAAGGCCTCAGGCCTTTAGCAAAGTCAGGGAAACAGGAAATCAACAGGTGAGTGTTTGCGACTGAGAAAGTTAAAATTAAAACGCAGTACAAAATGGATTAAAACTGTTAAGGTATTTGATTAAACTGGTAAATTATGAACAAAACATTTAGCGCTACACAACACAAAGATGTGAGCTTTGCAGTGAGAGCCTTGGTAGCTTTAGTAGCTTCATTCAACTTTCTCTTACAAGTTAGCAAAAAACAAAAAAAAAATGAATTTACAGTAGGATTATAATCTCATTTAGGTTAATTCCGTTAACTCCTGGTCTGCAAACTATTCCTCCTTCATGAAGCAGTGTGATCTCCAACAGAGCAAACAAGCAAACAGCCTCCTCCATTTCAGACTCCATCAGGTTTTCAGGCATTTTTATTATTATGTTATTCCTTCACTGACTTCTTATTAGTGAACTGCCCACATTCAAGTGATGAGCTGCTTGTCCTGTACACGAAAAAGTCATTTAATTTGGAAATTCAAGTTTGAATGGACTGATGTTTCGACCATCTTCTTTGTCAACATGAGTAACAATAACATTATCTCCAGCTGGTTGTGATAAATGCAACTGAGTCAAGATTAAAATATAATATGCATGAAACATTTTATTCATGCTCAATGTCAAAGATGTCTCCTGTGACGCCTGCTTCTGAGATTAATTCACACATTATAGCACTAGTGATTTTCTTCATCACCAAGCCCTGGAGAAAAATCTATATTGTCTTGTTGGTCAGGTGAAAGTAGTTTTCTCTCCTCGCTTGACAACAGAGAGAGTTTCTCCACCTCACAAGCTTTCAATAAATGGAGCAATTTGTTTGTTATAGAGTGTTTTGTTCGCCGCCATCAAGCAATCGCCTCAAATCCCCATGTAAAAATAATTATTTTTTTGTGTCTGTCTGTTTTCTACACACCTTTTGTTGACCAGGACATAATCATGTCATTTCTTTCCTGCAAACCTGCAAGAAACAATGACAAAAACACAATCAACACTAGGAATTAAGAAAATACTATCATTAAAAATAACATATCAGATAGTGAAGTTCTACAATGTCAAAGGGAAATATTAGTTTGCAGGTTAATGTACTGTAGATACTAGATATAAATAAGAGAAGTTAATAGGAAAAAGTATGTTGTGCTCTGTATAACGCACAGGTTACTGGGAACAGAAGAGGTTTTTCAGAAGAGAGGCTTCTTATACTTCTTTTAAATACCTGTTTTGAACCAATTTATTCACTTTTTGCTCCCTTTTCCTTGTGTGCTCATCTCCCTCACCTTCATTTCCAAATAAAATATATTTACATATCTTTTTTTGCTGTCAGTTTTCAATTAAACTTCCTCACGGTCCAAATAAAGAGCTCAACCACAACCTGGTTTATTTTCAGACTTTCATCACAAACTTTGTGTCAGAAGTGGAATCGCTCAGCTGGGAGTTTTTGGACTTTTGAATCCTCAAGTCTTTGGTTTCCACGTCCCCACAAAGACAGAAATGCTGTGGCTGGCTCACTGATCAACCATTATAATCTGGTGAGAATCTCAAAATTTACTCAACTGCGGGGGAAATGTGATTTTTAATGATCAAAACTGTAGAGGAAAATTTTTACGATGCACTTCCAGTTTCTCCTGTTTTGCAGTCGAACACGGAAGCTTCTTTAGACACACATACTCTGATTAAATAAAATGCACAAGAAATCTGTTAAATATTTAGCCGTGTTCCACAACTTTGCAATACAAAATAAACTTCTGAATACCACTTGGGCCATTAATATTACACATCAAATTAAAATCTAATCATTGGATGTAAATGGCGCTTAGAGAGACTATTCAACATGGTGGAGTTACAGGTGTAATTAATCAGTTTGATTTAATCAGCCAGGGTCTAAAAGATCCAGAGCTCTGAGCAATTATGAAAAATTGTGGTTATTTTTTTACATGTATCTTAAGGATATTAAATAAAACTGATTAGTATTAATTTAACAGAACTAATCCTCTGTTGTAGCCATTCCTCATAAACATGTTCATCAAATTACAGCTCATATGTCTTTTTACCTGTGCTGCGTGATACAAGATCTGTTCTGCAGCTGCCAAAGTATTGGATTGAGCTGAGTAATTAGGTGATGAGATATGATATTTGAAGGTCGGTGCAAAGACTTAGCAGAGGGATTAATGATATGACCAAACGCATGGAGGTTGTAATGAATATGACTAAAAATTCATGTCTGGTGTAGTTAATATTAGTAAATCAATTAATGATGAACGTGGGATTAAAATATGGTTGTGTTTGTTAAAAACTCAATTATACGAGCTGATTCAAAGTGTTTTTACAGCGGTAGAAATACGGTACATTAGAGACATTATAATTTAAATATTACATTGAAACACTGGAATTAAAACAGAGTAGAAACAGGCAGAGTTTTGGGGGGTAGAATATGTAACTACATTCCAACAAAAGGTTCACTTAAAACATTTCTTGTTAATGTGTATAAATATTTTGCAAGAAACAAATCACAGTTTTTGCTTTTTTAGATACATTTGCGAGCAAGCATGTGACATGGTCGCTTGTGACCTGTGACCAGGTGCCACGGAGAAGCCTACACTTAACTTCAGCGATACGACCTTAGACAGCTGTTCGGCACTTTGGCCGGTTAGAGTTGGTTAGAGTTGGTCCAGTATTGTTGGTTTGTCAACGAAAGCATGTTACCATGTTGTATGTTGAATGACATTTGTGACAGACGGTACTGTTTTCCAAACTTTGCTCTTTCCCAAGAGCAAAATTACATTGTGTCACTTTAAAGAGGACATTCAGTCAGTCATCACAAGGGACTCAGTGTTCTGGGGGGACGGGCATTAGCTCAGAAACAGAGTACCTGTTCAACTGGCATAATCTGAAGAGACTATGACCATAAATATTATTTAATTTATCAAAGTAGACGTCAGCAATCTCGATTTTTGGTTCAAAAAGACCATTCTGTGTGACCTTTAACATTGTTTGAGCTTTGATGCTAAATGAAGGCTACATAAATTCTCTAAAACACTGGGGCATGATCCAGTGTATTAACAATCAAGGATGTCCAATTAACCTAATCAATGGGGATTGGGTAAACAGCAACCCTCTTGAAACCCCCATGAAACTTCACCAATAAATGTTTCTAAATTGTACACGCTGCATCTTTAATCAGAGTCGTGTAAACTCATTTGACCCTGTTTTGATTGTAAGAAACATTTATTTTTAAATGCTACGTCCTGTAGCTTTAATAATTTTAATAATTTTTTAGTAATTACACATATTAACAGTGGCTGTTAGAGGACAAAAAAATAAGACGTTTTCTTCTTTGCCTAATTAACACAGTAAATAAGAAGTGCAAACACTGGCAACTGCCAGCTTTGGTAATGAGGCATCTTGATAGTCTTCTGTGCATCTCTTCACACTGCAATATGACACAAGGACAACGAGGACAAGTGAAAATGGACCCTGAACACCAATCTGGCTGAGTCGTCTCAGGCAAGGACACACACGCCTGAGCAGCATGTGCCGCTCCGTTAATTTGCCAGCGCCTGAATCGAGTGTATATGACGTCCTCCATCTCCTCCCCTCTATGTAATTGAGTCACACGCTGCCAAAAGTGTGTCTTCCCTTTGAAAAGCAGGCCATTAAACATTCATGCCGTGCCACTGTTGCCACATCCAACTTGACTGCACGGGCCGCCGGTGCCCCCTGGTTGTTGTCGTTCTGCTATGGCCTCGTGGGAATCAACCACTCTCCGTCATGCACTTCTTCCTCCTCCTTCACATGTGACTCACAGGTCACACATCAGAGAGCTGCGAGTGACAACACAGGGTGACGCCTGCAGCCGAACCTACACATCCAAGATCTGTGTCAATATTTTAAGCTGCATCAGCTGTAAACGAAGAAGCCTGGGTAATTACCATTCGAGGCTGCACTTTCACTATTTATACATGTTGTGTAAAGTAGTGTTGTACATGTGTATGTTACTTTTGGGTGACTGCTTGTGATGTGCACTTAAGATCTTTCCCATCCCGGCCTTAAATTGACTTTACTGCCCTCTAAAGGTTGTGCAGAAGCATTATAGGCTGGAGAAACAAACTTAGTCTACCAATTCATAAATATTGTAAAAAAGACTGTATAAATTCATATTTTAAACTGCATTATCCAGTCTATTCAAGTCATTTTTTTATCTAAAAGTAATTTATCTTTGCAACCCTGTTTCTGTTTGGTTATGTGTCCCGATTTTAATCGCAATTTCAATTTTATTGTAGTAGACAGTGACAATAAAGGCTTTCTTTCCTATTTATTTCTATTCTGACATGCAGAGGAGACCATTTTATATTCTAAAGGTGCAGAGAGAGAGGAGGAGCAGGGAGAAATCTCAGTAAGAGCCACAGAGAAGAGGGATCTCGCTCAAGTTCAACAGATAACAAAAACTGAATTTACAAGAAATAAAAAACTTAAAATGTAGAATACAGTAGGAATTATAACAGAAACAAATATAAACTAATATACGAGAGGCACTAAAAGAAGTTGAAATTGCCATATGAATTATCCAGTATCCATGTCTCTAGTCTACAAACCTAATGACTTTCTTGTGAGTGGTTAATTAGATATTAATGTTAACAAGGGGCAGAGAGGTGTACCTAATAAAGTGGCCATTGAGTTTCCCCTTTTATGATTATCCTGATCCACTTAGTGTGAGTTTATATCGCATACAATTCTATATCACCCATAACATCTATAAGCTGGCCTTCAAAGAACACGTCAAAATAATTGAAAGTGAGTGACAAGGTGAACATACAGTGAGCTGTCATGTCTAACAGCATCGCCTGGTGTCGGTGTGCATTCATGTTACCTGAGGGGCTACATCTTTTTCAGCTTCCTCTTTACGTAATGTAGGCTTCAGAATACTGTTCTACTGTATAAACCAGGCTATGTGGTCAGAATAGGGCTGAGGAATTTTGAGCAGAGAGTGCAGAAAAAGAAACAAATAACAAAATATTAACAATAAATAAATTAATAATCAGTAGTCACCTTATCTCTCGCTCCAGCTTAATCTAATTTCACTATACCAGTGTCTGAAGCACACGTGATGAAGAGGAGGATGATGAGAGGATGTTACTGGGAATAAATCTGCCGCCTGTGAAAAAAGTCTGTCGTTGACTTTGCAGTCTGAATATTCTGTGATGGGTAGGTGATCACCTAAGTCCCTATCTCTTGCAATGGGCAAAACTGAAAAAAATAATAAATAAATTAAAAAAAAATAAATAATCATACATCTGTCAAAACTTGTCAAATTTGGATGAAATTTGGCTGCAAGTTCAGACGTGTATATCTCAGCGACATCTGAACAGATCAGGCTGAATTTTGTCATGTTTATATAAGATGGTTTACATTTTTCACCCAGTGGATCAAAATGTAAACCTTTCAGTTGCAGGTATGTGTTTAGGCCTTGGTTAGGTCTGTGATGTGGGTGATGATGATGTGTATGTACTGTATGTTTTGAACTGCACTTTACAGCTCGTAATATATAAGAAACAGAATGTATGAGATAAAGGCAGAATATACCGTACATGTAAACTAAAAATATTACAGAAAACATAACAAGCTATGCAAAATACAAAAATAAATAATTGTAAAAAAAGTAAGGACATACACCTCAGCTACACAGATGTAAGGAATAAAAAATGTGAATGCAACCAAATAATAAACAAAAACAATGAATGAAACAGAGTCCTGATTGTTCTGCCTGACAGAAGAGGTGTTCGATTGATTGTGGAAGGAAAGATTGTCTCTGATCGATAATAGTTTGTTCGGTGTCGTCCTCTTGACCACGGGTTCAAATGTCAAAGCAGCAACAAAATATATACATTTAAATATAGTATATATGTGTTTAGCTTCGTCTGGTTTGCAGGCCGTGGGGCTCTGGACATGCAGCTCTAATCTTTCACTAACCTTTCTGCTCCTGATTCTTTAAATGCAGCTCAGTGGGCTTGGAACATTTTTGCCACAGATTGGCTTTGGGACTCAGTCCTGTGTGATCACAGAGGTTCTTTGCTTTTTTGATCGAAACTTGGCAACAGCAATGACCGAGTACAGCTGGTCCTTTAC
Source organism: Brachirus orientalis (assembly GCA_016785285.1). NCBI lineage: Eukaryota > Metazoa > Chordata > Actinopteri > Pleuronectiformes > Soleidae > Brachirus > Brachirus orientalis. The sequence goes on from JAFBJR010000344.1 coordinate 2,358,787, forward strand.
TGTGGCTTTATCCATGCTGCAGGGTTTAACAGAACCACCGTGACCCAGGCACATTTCCATTGGCTCATTCTTGGTACTTTTTGTTTTTCGTGTTTATTTCCAGATTTTCCAACTCAGAGTTAATTCTGTTCATTCTAGCATCTTCTGACGTCCAGACTAGGCAGTGGTGAAGCTGTGTAGATATCAATATGGCACCAAGGATTCACAAATGGCCTACATTTCTTTCTAAGAAAAACCTATTTCTTATGTCAATCACATTTTGAGTGTGATATCTGAGGAACACCTCCCATGTATCCTTTCAATTTTAATTACAAACATTATATGACTTAAAAGTCATATATAGATTTTGACTTAAAAGTTCAAAGATGTGTTTGATCTTGTGACTTCATTTCAAAGTAATATTCAAAATATTAGGTGTTACAGTCTGTAACATTTCTGTAATCGAAGAAATGTCAGTAAAAAAATAGTCAGAAATGTTATTTAATATTAAAATTTGCCTTTAACTTTTGTTTTTAACTGCATCAGATAGTTTGTCATGTTTAAAAAGTGCATCCTGATCTAAAAAAAAAAAAAAAAGGTAACACTGTCATAATTCTTCGGTGTTATTTGTGTCAGACAACCATTGTTCCAAGTTGAATATTTTAACAGAAGTAAAAGCAGTGGGTGCCTCCTATTGGCAGAGCCGTAGCAACGGGGTGGCCAAACTAGGCAATTACCTCAGGCCCCAAATTGAGAGAGGCCCCCAGCCCAACAGCAATGACACGTGGTCGTTTTTAAACTACGGGGAACAACGCAATGTTGGGATACCACCTAAAGGAGGGTCCCTACTAGTTGGGGGGGGGGTCAAAAGGGCCCCCAATGTCACTCTTTGCCCGGGGCCCTCAGGGACCCTAGAAACTGCTCTTTCTATTGGTGATACATAGTTGTGGCTCATTTTAAAACTGACTTTTTGACCTTTTCACTTGGACTCGAGGATGTCCTGATTAGAATCTGAGTCTTATGGTGGTGGTTCAGTGATAGAGCGGGTCATCTTTCATCCAGAAGGTTGTGGGTTTGATTCCCAGCTGTTGTCTTTATTCTGATGTGACCCTTCACCCCAAGTTTGAAAAATGTGTGATAGAAGAACGGCTGCACATAGAAGCATTGAGGTACTGGGTGTGAATGGGTAAATGGCAAAAGTGTAGTGTAAAGCAGCTTTGAGTGGTCAAGACTGGAAAGGTCTGTATTTGAATGATTGGTCTGTATGTCATTACAGAACATAATAGTTTTACACACATTTGTATATCAAAGGAATCCCTCATTGTTAGTGTGTTGTTGTGGATCACATTGTAAAAGTCAGACGAAGAATAATAATGTGTCATGGAGTAATTTTTCCTCAGAACCATTTTTTTCCTTTTTCAACAACAAGATTCCAACACGGTGACTCATTCACCTCCAGTTTATTCTTTTCTCTCCTCTTGTATTTATCTGTTCAGCCTGGGAAATAACAAGTTATGGAATCAACAGCAAAAACAATGGCAAGTAAAAACCTGAACAAAACACAATGTAAAGTGTGAGCCACATTCCTGAAGGAGACAAAATAGTTGAGGCTGCTGGAGTCAAACACAGGAAGTGCTGTTTGGTTTTTTTTATTTTTTTGTTTGGTTTATGAGCCAGTGCATTTTTGAGATCATGTTCCTGTTTGTTTGACAGTGATGTATCACTGTTTCACTGCAGGGAAAGAGAAATCTGCCTCTTTAATCAGCACCAATGTGGCACCAATCAGAGCTTTGATGCAAATCCACAAACAGTACACAGCTGCAGTATACATTCCGACCACTAGATGGGGTGGTTATCCACAGAAACAGATATTTGTTGAGGTGTCAGCAGTAATTATGAAGATATTTCACTGAAAATAATTGTTTGCTGTTCCATTATGTGAGCTGCAAATGAAATGACTTAAACAGAAGCATATTAAAATACAAAAAAGGTATATTCCAGCATTTATTTAGTCATTTGTTGCTTATTCTACAGTATGTAAATCAAATTATCTAGGAACTTTTACGTCACATGAGAAATGCAGGTGTTTAAAGACTGCCGCCTCTCTCTGGCGGGTCTCTGAAAGAGTGGATTAATTTTCAGCCACATTTTTACTCTTCATTCTTCACTCCTGTTACCTTCCTTTCCCTCTTTTGTGCTATAATTAGTATGTCATGGTTCTTTTCCAACTAAATGAGCCCATTCACAGACAGAAGATGTGTCTGAGCAGGAAAAACACATACAGAAGTCTAAGTATCTCAGTCACAATAAAGCAGAGTCACCATTATTGCACATAGTCTTTAAAGGTTTAAATAAATTAAAGAAGAAACAAATGATATTATCAGAACACGAAAAACTGTAAGGCCTGTAGCTACTGGAAAGTCACTTATTTAAGCCAGGATATCGTTCATAAAACTCAATTTTATTATATATTTGGCTTTGCTTTGCTTCCCAATAATGCATAACATTGCAAATGCATTTAATTAATTTGTTTCATATAATGGTTTTTTATTACCTTAAATTAACATTAACAAAGCTTAATGTTTAATTACTAGTTGACTTTGATTTATTTAAGCTACATTTTCTTACATTTTATTAAGTTTAATTTGAGTTTAATATCCTTAAAAATATCATTCCTGTCAGTGTCTAGAAAAGAGATTGTTGTTGGATTGGTTCAGAGGTTATATTATAAGAAACTGAACAATTTTTCAATTTTATTTTTATGGAAATACCCTAAATGATTTAAGTAAACACGTTGTTATTGTTACATCACCAGATGGCGATCTCACCTTTCGTATCTGCACGACCACTGCTTTGCTCTTTTACTCATTCCTGAAACTAAATACTGATTGATCTCAGAGGGTCAAAGGTCACACACCTTACAGACTTTACTTTGAGCCCTTGTGTTGTAAAAGGTTAACAGGCAGAATGTCACCAAATAAGATTGACCCAAAGCATCCTCGGATACAGAAATATGAAAAAGCAATGTCCATAACAGAAAGTAAATTTAGATTTATTTGTGTTTATTTGTGAGTAAACCAAGCAGGTCACACTGAACCAAGCAGGTCACAGTGATCCAACCTATGACCTTTTTAGAAAAGTCATGATCCTGGACTCTGGCTGTCCAGTAATCCATAAAGACATCAGGGACACTGAAACGAAAGGACACAAGCTCATGTGAGAGCAGAGAACAAAGGAGGCGTCTCATTGTACATGCAAAATCATTACAACTGGTTTGAACCAGCTTTTATGGCTCCATGTGAATGTAAACTGTAATCTGTCTCTTCTCAGTGTCACCTGTGTCATAAACAGCAGCTGCTCCCTCACGGATGGATCGCTCTCTGCTTTTCTCTCTCCACTTAATTCTCTTTTGTCTATAATTCACTAAAATATTCTCTCTGGATAATGAGAAGTAAACACACGTGCGTAATTACCACACCGGCCAAGCAGAGTGTGTGTAACATTTACAGACAATGTAAACAATCTGGGACAGGCGATGGTAAAAACATAAAACACTGAAGAGTGAGTTTACGCTTATGGAAAGTCTATAATCATATGTTAAGATATAATGTATTGACATAAAAGCAATACTGACTGTTAACGAGGCCGGAACGCAAGAAAAAATCTGATTTTGATCCACTTCACCAAAGGCTCACCTAATAAAATTTAAGCCTGTGATATCTTAATATGTTATAGGTGTTTTCTGGCTTTTAGACGGGCCTTTTTTTAATGGAAGAACAAGTTTGTAAACCACTCACTCGCCTGCACCAAAGTCCATAGAGGAAAATCAGCAATTTTACATCACAACACACAGGAGTTGTTAATCCACCACTGTCCACATCAGTGCCTTCAAATGTGTTATGTTATGACTTGTTTGAAATTCTTGCATGAGATTTACCTATATGACACAAATTAATTAAACAAGGCAGCAGAAGATCAGCAATTCCCATGTGTCCCTGCAGACTTAAAACACTGATATTCTCGATGGAATTTGGTGCAGATTTACAAACAAAATTTTCTAAGAGCAAACAGGTGGAAAATTACGTCAGCCTTTTGTTAAGTGATTAAAATCTATTTTTCTTTTTGGCGACTCATATGGTGGTGAAGTTGGCAACACTCACTGTTGATATAATATTAATATATATGAAATCACACTTTTTAAAAAGCCTGCACTATCACTTTATTTCAAAACTTGGACAAAGTATTATCGAAAGTATAATCAACTCCTTGAGCTACAACGAGCTGTGAACTCAAACTCCTGAGTGTAGTGACAAAACTCCAGCCAGGGTAGAGGGAGAACTCAATAACTCTGAGAATAATCCAGATTAGTGTTTCTAACTTCTTGCATCACCTGTGTTTTCACAATCTAAATTTTACAAAAGGTTAATTAAATAAAGATAAGTTTTTATTTGAAGTTTATGACTGTCCCTCAGAGGGCTCGGAAAGTTTGTTGTTTCCCGAATTATTGAAAAGTGGACGGACTCTACTTATAACAGTGCTCGAAGAATAAAGCTTTGCAATGAGAAAAAGATAATCACAGAATTGTGTCAGTGAAACACACACAGCTGACTCAGTGGAGGTTACTATTTGGGCTGTGCTGTGTCTGTCCTGGCCAGCTGACAGCTGATCTGCTTATAGGCTTTACTGTAGGTGCCAGGCCGCCTGGATAAAGCAGAGCTGTGCTGTGCTATGATCTCTCCAGCTCCCTCTGGCTTGACCCACGGGGTTAATCTGAACAGGTTTGAAGCTGGTTCTGTGGCAGTCAGCCCTGCACACACAGGATGTAGATGTTACTCTCTCTTGTTGTTGTTGTTGTTGTTGTTACTGCTGCATCTGCTGATCCAGCATTACCTGCTCTGTGTAGCCTCTAAAATACAGTGCAGTGCATGTGTGAAATGAACCGTGCTGTACTTTCCAGCGCTAATAACACAAAGATTAATTATGCAAACACAATTTCCAATGACAAGGAATCAAATGTAATGGAGCCAAGGGCAGAAACGTAAGTATCCCTTCAACCCCAGAGCTCAAATATAACCATTACAATATATTATATACTACTACCACTCATTATTGCTAACATTAAAATAATCCTCATACAAGTACATGTGCATGTGACACCTACTGCACGTCTGTCCGTGACAGAAGAATCCCTCCTCATTTTTCCCCCGTTCAAGGGTTTTTGTGGAGTTTTTCCTCACTGTGAGGGTCTAAGGAGAGAGGGTGTCACTTGCTGTACGGACTGTAAAGCCCTTCGAGGCAAATTGTATATAAATAAAACTGACTTGACTTGAACAGTGGTGTTTCATACTCTGACAGAGGAAAGTTAATGGTTCATTCCATGTACATTGGAAGTTGGAACTGGAACTGACAAAAATGAAATAAAGATCATATAAACCTCAATGGAGTAGCACATGATTTCCTCTGGGACGTGATAAATGTAGGTGTGTTAAATGTTTAAGTTCCACTGTTATAAATATTTTTTTGTAAATAGTTTTGAAGGAAACACATTCTATTTCCACAGAACTTTGTGTTTCCCCACAGTTTTCATCTTTACTGGAAGTTAAAGTTTTGTTATTGAGTCATCCATCACCATCGCCTCAGTCTATTTTTCCACTGATTGTGTTTGGGAGAATTTAATCCAAACTCTTTGAAAGCTTATCGTTATTTTGTTATTCCACATGCACAGACACTAACACTGAGCACTGATACTTCAACTTTCCTTCAACCCTTTGTTGTTTGAGTGTTTGTGGTCTAATGTGACATTAATCATCAGTACATTTTGTTTATATCCCTTTAAACAATGGGGGGATTGTGGCTGTTTGTGTATGAAAATGCCAGAGTTCCCACAGATCCTTGAAATCATTGAAAGTTTGAATTTAAAAAAATTCAAGGCCCTTGAAAGTTTGTGAAAATCACCCTAAATAGACATGGGTCAATGAATGTGCTTGGATTTTGTGCAAGAAAGAAGTTAAGTTGATATTTAGGTAAATTGTTTGTTAGGACACCATCTACTGTTTCATTCCTTGATGTACGTAGGCCAAATGGTGAGTCGGAATTACTGGCGGTGCTGTGGACACTGTCCACTGTCTCTCGCCGCCGTTGGTGTGAGATTTAATGCAGAACAATGAGTGAGTAACGTTAAGAAACAGAGCAAATGATGCGTGGGAAATGAAAATTCCAAGATCTTTGGCTCAGAAAAGAAAATGACAAAGACTGACTTGACCAAAATCCCAAGTACAATCACTTGTCCAGATGCAGAGCGTGCTGTAAATCAATAAAAGTGGACGCCATCGAGGAAGTTGTCCTCCCATCTTAAGCTGTGTCAGCACATTCAGTCCTTGAATTTGAGGAAATTGGTCCTGAAAAGTCCTTGAATTTGATGTCAACCAAAGTGTGGGAATCCTGGAAAGCTTTCACTCTGTTTGTCATGAACATTTTAATCGTATTTATTAATTTGATTTTGCTTTGACTGTGAACACCAAAGTTGAACTAAAGTAAAAGTGAAAGTAAATAATTCAAAATATATTTAAATTGCAATAAACACAAAATAGGATAACTAACTCAGTTGTCCTGTTTTAGAGTCCTATTTTAAGTGGCACATACTATAGTTTTTATTACACATTAAGACTCAAAAACGTCCTGTGTACTGGTCACACTCTTATCATTGGGCCACTGTCTCTTTCCCAAAGTCACCATTCTCACTGCTGCACGAACCCAACATCAGTCTCCCAATTGGAAACTTTTAACACCCACCACCAAGGCCTGAAATGCACTGACTGCCTTGATGTTGATTACAGGCTGAGATAAATGCAGCCTCTCACATTAAACCAACACCGAGGAGGATTTTAGGCCTGTGTAATGATGCACAAATATTGGTTTAACAGCCTATATACTTTTAGAGTCAGCCACATGGTAACATGATAGTGTTTAAACTGCATGTATCACTTTTGGCAGATATGAAGAAATGAAGGTGACCATTTTTCTGGAGGTTACAAACTAGGAGCTGGTTAGGTTAGGCCTAAGAAAAACTGAGTTTTGTCTCAAAATGGTGGACATTTCCCTCACTTTAGACACACATCCTTCCCAGATTGCACACATGCTGCGTGGAATGATAGCACTTGGCTAGTTAAGGTTACAAGGTGACCACGGCCTCACTACACGTCAGCCAAACCAGAACAACCAGAGTCAACCAGAGCAAATGGAATTAGCCCCGATTTTGTTATATTTCCAGGCCACATTGGTTGCATTTTATGTAGGACACTCAAAGGGACACTTCATCTCCACATCCACATTATAGCCACGTGTCAGTTGTGTGACATATTTTGGCAAAGTGGTCGAATGTTGTGTGACAATGTTTGGGTCGTATTTAAAAAGTCAATAATGGGCCACATCCGTATTAGCTTTTTGCAATAGTGTCACATGTTTTCTTATGTTTGTTGACTGTCTGAACATATTCAGGATACAGCATTTATGACATGACCCACTTTGGAGTGATATCCATATTACACATTGCCAAAAGCACGGCCAGAAAAAGGCCCACATTTGTTTAAGAATGTTTGGGCCACATTTGCATTTCACATGTGGGCCACTTAAGGCAAACATCCATTTTGTCTGAACATGAAGAAGGCGAGCTGTGATGATGGTTTCCAAAAGTGGCACACATCTGCATGCTTGGTGGGTTGTGGTCTGCTGGTCTCAAACTCTGTAGTCTACTGCTTAGTGGATGTGTCACTTTGGCTGCATCCATACAAACCTAAAACTAAAAGTGATCTCCTTTCAGATGAGCAGTTCAGTCAACTGTATCTGTATCATAAGACTACCCCACATGACAACTCGGGTGCACTTGGCATTTATGTGCCAAATTAAATGGTAGGTTGATTCTCTCCTCTGCAGGTGTTTTTGCTTAGTTTTAGATAAAACAACTTACAGGAAAACCACAATGGTGAAAAGTCAGAGCAGACATTTCTGCTGACACCAACAAAAAACATAAAGCTGAAGTTTTGATATAATTGTAGCTCTAATTGAGTAGCTCTAAATGAGTAACTCAAAAATGCGGGATGCCCTTTGCACGGGTGTTAATGGCTCACACAACATCTGATGTGGTGTGCACATTCAAACACTGGTTCCAGGAAGCCATTTCAACAGTTTATTGTGGACAGTAATACCTAATTGATAACAGATGATTTATGATTTTTCCTGCACAAATATAAAAGCATATTACAAATCTGCATTTGACTGAATAAACAAAGTAGTAATATTGAATCAAAACAGGTTTAGACTTAACGGTTTGTCAGTAATGCATCCACAATCTATTCAATCTATATGGCATTATTGGAACACAGGAATCTATCAAATATAAAACTATGTAAATAGTTTTATATTTTATATATATATATATATATGACAACTTAATTTCCCTTCTGGGATAAATAAAGTTTATCTATCTATCTATCTATCTATCTATCTATCTATCTATCTAGTGGGAAAAGAGAGTTATTCTGGGTTTTTAAAATTTTGTGGGGTGTGGTTTGGAGTGGCTGACTTATGATGGCATGTAGTGGGTGGAGTCTAAATAAATATTTGGTATAAAATGGTACAAAAAGTCATCTGCATAAAGTGTTATTTTAGTGTCTAATCCCATATTAGTTCTGATTCTTTCACCCAATTTATAAAAATATAATACATTTTATTTAAAAAAAAAAATAAAGAAAGAAAACAGCTGTAAAAACATAACAAAGACACACAAGACAAGGTTGCAGCTTTATAAGCATTTTACTCAGTTTCCCCTCAGGGATTAGATTCTGATTGTGGGAGCTCTGATGTCTTTTTTTTTGCACAGCATCAGTGAATTCTGCACAGCAGCACAAGTTGTACAAGTGCTTTGCAACTCTGCGGCACGTCTTTTCTTATCACATGCCCGAATGAACCGACCTCAGCAGCAGCTGTTTAACACATTAGCACTAATGCAGAGACGTAAACGCAGATCGCACCAGAGCCTGACTGTGGCAGACGGGGAAGAGATCTGCTCTCCCCGTGGCGTGCTGCCTGACGTTTGCCCTCACAGATAGGGATCAGCTACAGAGCAGTTGAGCCTTATCAGCTCCCTGTCTTAATCAAGGCCCCGTCTCAGCTGATGGATGTCTTTGTCTTTGGACATAGCTATTGTTGTGCACATTTCACTGCGGCACAATTAGCATTATGGTTCAAGAGTGAAATCTAGAGGCCGAGAATGTAAACAAACAAAGGTTGTCTTTATTACCCCTCAGACTGCGGGTCAGTGTTCACATGAGCAGCAGCTACAGTGTTTTCTAAGATTGTTTCCCCCTTTGTTGGTGACTGGACAGTTCAACAAAACTACTGTGACAAATGTATTTTTATTTTTTTTTAAGTAATTGCATTTAATAACTTTCACCACAGAGACACAGAGTCCAAAAATTGCTTAACTTTTTTTGTTAACTTTTATTCTTGTCAATGTAAGTTTGAAAAATGAACAAAAGATTTTGGATGTATCGATACAGTATTTGGTATCGGACCAATACGGATCAGAATCACTGTATTAAATGTTGGAAGGATACAAATGTAAAATTTGATACGAACCAAATACCATGCACAGAAAATCAACAGTATTTTAGGTGAGTCATGCTCCACAGTTTAAACCGTATAAAATGACTCTATTGATAATCAATGCGAAGAATGATGTTGTGCCATCCCTAGTGTTAACCAGCATTTACACTTGCAAGGACAGGACAGAGACACATTTTTATCTTTATTTATACCGTTTTAAGACTTAAATCTCACTCACCAACTCATCTTCTATCCTTCACATGAGGGTCACGTGAGTGCGCTGGTGCCTAATCCCAGCTGACTTGCAAACTCCATGCAGAAAGACCCTTGTTCCAACTGGGTCACGAACCCAGGTCTTCTTCCTGCAAGTACAGATAAAGCTATATAATCTGAAAAAGTGTACTAACTTTAGAGGAGGACATTGATGTCATATAAACTTTATCTGGATTACTGGAGAAGTTTTTATGTTTTTTTATGTTGAGCAATCAAATCAAATTTGTATTTCTATTTTTGCTCTGCGTACACCAGCGATGCAGGAAAACAAATGTGGAGAGTTTCTCTTAAGATCCAGAATAAACACTAAAAAAAAAAAACACAGTATCCAGTGCCACTGGTTTCATTTGGCAAACAATGTGGTGTGCTGTCATCTGCATACATACGTACATACCACTCATTGTTCTCTGTGACAAAAGGTTTTTCATTCTGCCTTCTAATGTAGCAGCTCTGAGCAGCTACAACAAAAATCCCCTTTGGATACTTTCAGATTCCACTTTGTACAATCTAATTTCCTCTTCCCTTCTCACATTGTTGATTTGGGATAGATTTTACGCCAAGTGCCTTTCCTGTGCTTGGCACTGACACCCAGAGTTCACTTCTGCACCCTCAGATGCCAAAAAAAAATGCAACACGACATGATATGATTTATGAGGGCGGGGGTGAGTTTTTCTCTCAGTTGACAAGGTACTTTAGAATTTATTTTTTTTTTAGTGAAATTTTCTAATTGCGTCATTGAAAATACAGTGTAAACACGTGTATAACATCTGAAAATAATTGATAAGTGATTGACCTAGTGTTTCTGTTTTGACCCAGAGTTTACCGTTTATACTGTAACAGGACAGTGAATGCAACACACAGGCTGCTGAAGCCATCCATAATGGATGTTATCTTTTTCCTACTCAACAACTCACAATAAACCACCATGGTTGTGTTATGTAAATAGTTATCAGCAGTTATCTTTCAGCAAGAGTTCATAACGAAGAACTGAATGTCGTTAATGGCGGGTCTGACACTTTATTATACTAATATTATAATAAAGAATTATTATATTATTAAACTAAGCGCTGGTGATAACTCATAAGGTGTGTGACGTATGTGTGTGTATCTGGTCATGGAACTTGTGGTTGCTTCCTCATGGATGTAGCAATAACTTTTGTCATATGTCATAACAAACACAAAACACGGCCCGAGCCGGACCCTAATTCAAACTGTACATATGCATAAAACTACTTCAGAATGCATAAACTTGAAACTGCAACTGTGAAGGTACAATTAATATAAAAAACATCAGCAGTAATAATATTAATAACAATCCATTTTTGCCCCAAAAGGAATTTGACGCACATTCTGATGTAAGTTACAGCTTTGTATTTGTTTCTAACCCCTGTCACTGTTGTGGGCTGAGGTGAAAATTCACAGTAATAATCCTTCTTTTCACGGAATATGACCGCGCTGTGCCCCCGGACATGAACTCACTGCTCTGTCCTTATCTGTCTGCCACATCTCACCAGCCCAGCACTTTGATCTCAAATCATAAAGTAGGTGTGAAGTATTACCGAAGGTGTCTCATGAGAATGTTATCGTTGGCTGATTGCACTTTATCAGCAGAGATAGTGTCAACCCTTTGCACTGCACCTGCATCCACTCATTACATCATACCTTTATTGCACTTCCTCTGCTAAAGTGCGAGCCAGGTCATGGTGTTTCCCTGCTTTTCCGCCAAAAAGGACACTGACTGGCTTCGGCTATCTGTTTCACTGAGCTATTGAAATGCAAAATAATTCCTCTGTGAGTAATCAATGTTCTTCACGGTACAAATAAATGTGTTATAAAATCATGAATTCACTGAAAATGTAAATGTAGTGAATAATAAATGTATAGTGCCATAATAAGATCTTATAAATCTTCATATTCTAGTTAAAGGGGGAATCCCATAATCATGTTTGCATGCTGACGCAGGGTCTTACCGTCCACTGTGGGTTCATAAAATATACAAACTGATGTCAAGCCCCTTGAAATATGTCGCTGAATGCATCTAAAACAAAGAATTAATGTATAAATAAGATCTGAGGTCTGCTATTGTTTCCTAGGCCCGCGTTTCCGTCTTCTTTGGCCCACAGTTCAGCTGCACCTGCAGGGCAGGAGCGATAGTATGAAAGGGTGGAGGTGTTGAGCGGGTGATGTGGAGGGCTGGCAATCTGAAGAGGACAAAGGGAGTGAGGGGCAGAACAATAGCAAGGCCTTGCGGTGGAACTGAAGCGAGACAGCATGTCTGCATGGCCGTCGGCCGCCCAGGCCCAGAAGGAACCTCCAGCGCCACACAGGAAAGGGCTTTTTCCAGAGCTGCCTCAAACACACACAGATATACCTACACAATATTCAAAGACACACTGAGACAGACAAATGTGAACAATAGAGGTCCCCCATCCTGACCAAACCCTGGACATGACTCTGCTGTAACTCCAGGGATTCATCTCGCACACAACGGACGGAAAAGACTGTCCTGTCAGGGAGACAAGTGACAAAGACAGAGGTTACTGAAGTGCAGCCCTGGAGTAAACACACGCTATCTGCTTACACAGCATTAACTCTGCAGCGTGTTCACATTGTGACTGGACAACAGCAGTTTCTGTCACTGATCTCATGTTCAAGGAAAATGACGTTTGATACATGATGCTGCACAGACGGTGATATGATCAATGATGATATGATCAATCAGGAAGCACTGCCATGAATTAATCAAATAATAATTCAATCAGCACTTTTCTTACAGAAGATAAAAATAAGGTTAAGTAACTTTATGTCCTTGATTAGTTAACTGTTTGCATATTTGTTATATTTGCACCGGAAAAGCATAAAGTTAACACCACAGCAGCTTCCAAGCGTCCAAAAATCATAACAGCAAATTGACTTTAAACTGTAAAGAAAACACCATCGTCAACGAGGAAACACCAGATGCTGGAGAATAAAATCAAAAAGACATTACAAAAAAAAAAAGTAGGGGACTGAACTAAGACCAAAGAGAGCAAACGGTAAAGCAGCTTAAAATGCCCAAAGAGATTAAAATTTCAAAAAGTAGGATAAAGTATTAACACAAGATAAGATGAATCAAGGACAATGAAGACAGACTAAGAGGACAGGACACTAAAAGACACAATGTAGAATAAAAGGAATAAGACGGAATAATAACTGAGAAAGTAGATATTAAAAAGACATTTAACCAAATCCAGGCTGAAAGGGGTGCTTTTAAATATTTCAACATTCTCTGCAGGCCCACAGGCTGTTTCATAAACCGTAGTGACAAAAAGCTGCCTCTGCAAGAATTTTAGTTTTAATTGTGTTTAATTTGTGGATAATTAAAATGCCAGAACCAGAAGACCTGAGGGTTCTAGAAGACTCATTGGTCAGAAGCAACTTATAAAACAATTAAGAGCTTTAAAAACCAATAAAAGGACCTTAAAATTGATACTGAAACTGATATTTTAAAGCAGGATTTTGTTATGAATCATGACTCACTTCCTTCATACTGAATCATATCAAGTGGAGAGCAAGAGCAAGAGTTTTGTCTATCAGGAAACCCTTTTTTTAACCCCAAGCCCATTCATGATTCTCACTTCACAAACATTGTAGTAGCCTTTTGGTTATCAGTGTAGTCGAGGCAAAGTGGCCTTGGTATGTTTGCATAATAACAGAGCGATGGTTTGCAGTTTGTCACAGTTGAGTCCTGTGAGTCTGTCCAGGTGCACATTTAAGAACCACTCAGGTTTGCATCCAGTCAGACAACTTTACATGTATAGACTCCTATAGGCATAAAATACCAAAAAGTTAAAAAGTAGTTAAGTAGTATCAGTATAACTCTTTTACGTTCAAGTAGTTCTAGCATGTTTACTTGTTTGTCCTGAAGCTCCATCTGGTCGTTGAACAAGCAGGCAGCACTAAGATAAATGTAGCAGATGCAGTTAAGGAGGATTACATGTCACAGTGTGAGAGTGGAAAACAGTTTCAAGTGGAGTGTTATCATTTAATAGAACATGATATAATATTTTCTTCCTCAGTGTGTCTGTGGTCCCACTACACCACATGTCAAAAAACAATTTCAGGGGCAATTGGAACCACTCAGGCAAACCTGAGAGGGGACCACTGAGAATGTTAGTACACAGTGTTAAAATTGAAAAGCCTCTTTAAATTCAATGATCATTATTGGTCACAAGCTGTCAAATGAGGCGCCACGTAACTCATAATTTTAGTTCATCCGTGTATGAACCAATCATTTTTGAGCGAGTCAAAAGAAAAGGTGCTTACTTTACAACTCTATTGTCTTCCTTGTTCAGGTCTGAGAGTTTTGCTTGACAGAGCCTTTTTTCAGATAAAGGACGCAGCAAACAAATGTTACATCAAATCTGTCCACAAAGACCAAACAGAGGCAGAATTTCAAAAATAAATTCCCTAAAAGTTTCACACTGCACCTTTAAACCTTTAAATATGAGGGGTTTTTTGTTTTTTGTTTTTTTTTTTGCTAAAAAGGTTGTTTGTCAATTCAATGCTAACAGCTTCTTCACAAGTAAATTAACTGAACGGTTGATTTGGTTTAACAAAAGGCCCTCAACAATGTCAAAACAAAAAACAAGTGAATGAGTGAGTACAAGAATTTCTCGCAGGAAGGAACTTGTCAAGGAAACTCTGAATTTTCATGGAGCAGCAAGCATCACTGTGACCATTTATGCTCATATTCCCCCACCACCCCCACCCCCGCTCTGTGGCCACCATCACCGTCCATCCACTGTTTGTCAAATCAACAAGCAGAAGCAGTGGCAGGAAGGTTCGCTGTCAAAATGTTTTGTCAGGGAAGTGGACGCAGCGTCATGGTGTCTGCACGGCGCAAGTACTGGTGCCGTCAAGCTGGTCAGGGTCATCTTCCACTGACGCAACTCGTACAGTGGGGATAATGTGATGCCAGAGCAAATAACGGCCTAGCACAAAACACTGACTCATTTAAAAACAACAGCGAGGTCCCTGCAGACCGCGCTGATCTGCTATACCTGCACAAAAACAATCAGACTCTGCTGATGGACCAAATTCCTGAAATCCCTCTTTGATGACGAGGAACGTGTTTTCATTTTCATTCTGTCTCTTTTGTATTCCCATCATGAGCTAATCCGGATGATACCACTGCACACATGGGGCCCCTGTGGGAAAAAGCTGTGACTCAGCCAGACTGGCGCTTCATGGAAAGACTCTAGCACAGTCGGTGCCCAGTCTTTTTCCTGCATTCTTCTTCTTCTATAAAAACATTTGACCTGTTTCCTGGACCTTACATCACAATTGCCCTCTGACCTTTGCTCTGTCCTGTCAACCGGCTGTTCCTGACACGAAGAGACTGAACCGTGCAAACACACTCCACGCTGCAGGAGGCAAGTTTGTCAGAGTCAGAGTTGAAGACGAGGGCTCTTGAGGATTTTGAAAGGATCTGATTTTGACACTTTGTTCACGTCAGTGACGGCAGCCGTTGTTTTCACTCGGCTGTAATGACGGGATCAGGCAGACGGAGCCTGTAACTGGTGATTAAGCAGATTTGTCTGAGTTGTTTGGACAAGTGTTAATCAAGTTGAGGCACAGAGCATAAATTCCCTATCAGCCATTATCAAAGGGCATTTCATTAAGCCAGTGAAAACTGAAAACTCACATGTCATTCATTCTCACTGTGTTACATTCAGATTGACTTTTAGTAAAGGAGAATAGTATAGAAGACAGTGTTTTTTAATATACTATACTTATAATATACTATACTGTAGGTGTTGTCTCTGCATCATAACCTTGCCATATTATTAGGTACACTGTAAATAGGATTGGATAGTGTATTATATGTATGTCCATTAGAGAATAGTGTCCAGATAGTGACTCTCTCATTCATCCATACGATCAATTTAGAAAGTCTAATTAACCCCTGCATGTTCTTGCACAAAGCCCACATGCACATGGGGAGAACATGCAAACACACAGAAAGGCCCTCGGACGAATCGGTGACCTTGTTGTTGTACCCTATTGTTATTATTATTATTAATAAAAATAACCTTTTTGTCTTCGCTCTGACTCCAGGGCTGCAATGCTATTATCATTAGTAGAAGCATTTTCATCATTATTGTTACGTTATGATTAAAATTCTGTATAATTTTTACAATGACTTATACTACTGCTAGAAGAAATGACACTATTATACTTTTCTTCTCTCCTTTCTTTATCATAAAGTCAAAGTCTCTGCCTTACTATGTATAGTGTATGTTATGATTTGGCACAAACAAAAATAATATAACCCCAGTTCCAAAAAAAAGTTGGGACACTGTGTATAATGTAAATTAACACAGAATACACTGATTTGCACGTCAAACCCATATTTAATTCGCATGAGAACAAATCAATGATTTACACATGAATGCATTCTGTTTTTATTTACATTTTACACAGCAAACCAACTTTTTTGGGAATTGGAGTTGTACAATTTTGATTCTTCCAAATCAGTCACCAGGATCACGTATTAACCTCCCATTTCTGAACCAAATTTAAACTTCAGCTTTATTCAGAGAAACTTAATTGTCCCAAAACAATACATAAATGCAACAATACAGAAAATTAATGAAAAAAAATAAAATAAAATCAATCATTCCAACATGGTCTTCTAATGAAAATCAAATCTGCTCGGATAAAATGCTCAAATTATTCTGTCAAACACTAAGGCATCACAAGTTACTCACTGAGAGAGCTTTTCAGGACATTATTTAAGGAATTGTTTCCAGTTCACTCTTCATTCTCCTTTGTAGAATGACAAATGAGTCTGGTTTAATGCCAGGCATGTCAACAGCTTGTAGATTCTGTTTTTGTCATCAACGCAGATGCTTCCTCCAAGATTCCCTGGTAAAAGACATTCAAAAGGTTCTTGCTAATGTCAAAGTATCTTACTTTTCCCAAGAAGACTCTTGACTGATCTCATTGTTCTTTTTTTCCATTTTCACATATTGTCCAGAAAGATATTGTAAGGTTTCAACAACATTGACCTGTTGACCCTTTATAATAACATCCTTCCTCCTCCTTCTAAAATCAGTGATTAATTATTTTCCCTCTTTGAACTTTGAAAAGTTTGTCTCAAACTGCTCAACCTCTTTTTCCGACAGACAGACAATCAATCAATATGGTCGTGTTTTGACCCCTTTAACTGCCACTAACCTGGGAATGAATGGGGTTGATGAGGTTTAGGAAGAGTGAGTAAGCTTAAGACAAGAAATACAGCACATCATAAAGGTGCATAACACACTGGAAAGGCCTCACAATGACCTGGTCTTGAACCTTGACCTGGACTTGACATGACATGCACAAACTTGAGAAGTATGTTTTAAAAATGGTAACATGGCACATATGAATTCAACATTCAAAGTTTTTGTCTGTGCAGTATGTACAAATGCAAAATATTATCATAATTTATAGAAAAGTAAAATAAGTAGCAACATTTTATTTAGATTGACCAGACTAAAACTAATGTTGAAACAAATGCGGAAGCACTAATCAGTTTCTGATGCGTCGTTTAATTTCTAATGAATGTAATTGAATGTTATCTCTACAACCTGATCACTTATACTCTTAATTAACACTTTAAAGTCTGAAATTTGCAAAATAACAATAGACAGAAACGTGAGCGTCACAATCGCATAAAAAATACTCAATCTGAGATTAAGCTCCATATTTTGACTGATTGACTGATTCACAGAAGAGTTCTTTAATTTGATCCGAGTAAATTGTGAAACCGTGTATCTGTGGTTTGAAGGTAACAGTTAATATTCTCTGTTCAGGACATGATTAGGGTTAGAGACAATATTATTGGCTCGTCTCAACATGTTCTTGTGGTCAGCTGATTACTCTCCAGGGGTTGACCCTACGATCTTTGACCAGATTTTGAGTTGATGAAACAGTTTTGACTTTAGAGTAGTGGACAAACACTTGTACCATGTAGTTTTCTAAAATCTCACCTTTAAAAATAAGAATAAAAAAAAAAAAAAGAACATATAATACTAACAGAGAAGAAATAAAAGATACTGTACAGAATAAACCATGTGTACCTGGATGTACTGAGAGCTGTTGGGGCAACAGTGGATCAGTCTTTCCACTGGGAGGTTGTGTTTGATTCCCAGCTCTGCTAGTCTACATGCCGATGTGCCCTTGGGCAAGACACTTAACCCCACGTTGCCCCAGACAGCTGTACTGGCAGCCAGTATAAAAGATGTACTGTATGGATGTGTGAGCAAATGGGTGAATGGCAAAACTGTAGTGTGAAACAGCGCTGAGTGGTTGTCAAGACGAGAAAAGCGCTATATAAATACAACTGATTTACCATTTACTGTAAATGGAATGTTGCAGAGTAAACCGTAGTGTCACATAATAAGTAATTGTGTGTATGCTCAAGATCAGCTGTATGTGAACATTGAGCAAAATATGAAAATTCAAGTAATTGTAAGAAATTATAAAGAATATTGTGACAATATTATAAATAAAAGACATGTTTTATGTAAAATCAAACTCCTCTTTACCCTAACAGTAAACCTTAATATTGACTGTGTCTGTACTGTAGCTTTCTCCTTTAAACAATTACTTACAGCTCATAATTATAAGCATTTCATACTAAATTAAGCCTCACTATTAAATTAGCCAAATTGATGTGAGTCACTTCCAGTGAAATCATAGCAGCTGTAGTAGTAGTATCAGTGGGTGGCTGATGGTAACTGTTTTCAAACAGCCTCTTGAATAATCAGCTTTGTGTGATGAATGGGAAACTTATCATTTTAATCACTGCCTCACTCTCGGATGTTTTCCTCAGGAAAAAGCTCCTTCAGTTTGATTTAATTTATGATCAGAAACAAACCAAATATAGTTACGCGTGCAGAAACCCTTTTGTTGGAGTGAGACCGTCCAAATGTCAAAGTCTGAATCGCTTCCATTAATGAGTTTATATACAGAAGGAGGCGGCAGATTTATGGTAGGGCTTTCCCATGAAGCCACACACTGACTAATCCAAAGCCTGCACACAGTTCATACTTAGTTCCTCATCACAGACCACGGTTTGAACCAGTTTGCACTGGAATCAAGTCGACTGCCACGCCCTGTGCTCTGATCACTAATCTTGCACCTCTCTATTTTCCTTCTTTCTTTCTCTCTCCTCAGTTGACCTCACTTTCATGTCAAAAAAAATAAATTATATTTGTTAATATAATAAAAAAATAAAATAATATACATGAAATATGTTAAAAATCAACCGTTCAGAGAGAATACAGGCCAGACCTTGTTGTAGCTGTCCATAACAAAGCAAAAAAGAAACATGACTGTAACCTTTCTAACATCAAACAAGAACCTTTTATGGACATGAAAGTTCATATTGTGTCATGATTTTTGTAAACGTATGTTATAAATATTCTGCTCTTTCATCTTGGTCTGAAGCAGCTGTCATTAAAGCTCCTTTTCTACATGTCAAAATAGACAGAGATGTAAATAAATATGAATTTAAGCTGGAGGCATTATTATTTTTTGGCCCCTCTGACTGAGTTAAAGAATTGAAGTTACAGTCAATCAGTCTCAACTTTTCCCTTGCGTTTTCATGTAAATAAGCTAATAAGCTAAAAGCTTTTGCTGATTTTTATTTACATTTTTACTGCCTGTGCATAGTAAAACATGCGATATATCGGATTTTACATTTTTTTTTTTATCTGTCTGATATCCTTTGCAGTGATTTTGACCAGTTTCAGACTGATATCGATACTGACTGATACCAATACTCTTGCACTCAATGGCACCATCTTTGTCATTTTCGTCTTCTTGTGGTGCATTTCTTTTGCAGCTTTACAGGCCTAGCATATACACTACAGCATGTAGAGTCATTTTTAGGGGTTTTGTGTGTTGAAACAATGCCGTGTTTATGTAAAACCTTTTTAAGGACGAAAATAAAAATAGCATATTGGGAAAGGTCTGCTTCCACGTGCATAAGACCAAAGCAAAGAAGACAGGACTCCAAATGGCATAATATACTTTATAGTAATTTTTTTTAAAGCCCTAATTCACTGTATTTATTTTTATGTCAAACAAATGAATGTTTATGGCCTCGATGTGTATTTTCTGCAGCCATATGACGCATTTCCTGCAATTTAATCATGCACAAGTTCTTTTTTAGCACGAAAGTTATGTCCTATGCAGTTATGTTGTGTCTTATATAATTTTACAGCACACACGCACACACACACACACACGGCCTGTATCTTCCTCTCTGTGTGGTTATACTGTCCTCCAGACTCGAAGGCCGTCTGCCACAGTGTCTGTCCACATCAAAGCTTTTTCACTGTTTCTGTGGCTGATGAAAGGCAGGAAGAGGGTGGGAGAGGACAGACCCGCGTCCAACTCCTGCAACACCACTGCCAACACACCAAAGACAGCCAAGACAATTGCCTTGAATATTTAGACTTCTTTTTCTTTTCTTTTTTTAAATCTCCCTTCACAATTAGATAACCCTAAAAGGGTCACTAATTAAAAAAAAAGAGCCACCTGAGTGTTAAATTAAAGGGTGAGTGAACTGTGACCGCTGTAACTTCAGCTGAAGATTAACGTTATCATTTAAAGTATAAAGGCTTTTGTTTTATTGGAGAGCATGAAATCGCTGTCATTAAAAAAATTATTTTTTCTCCATCTTATCTTATCTGTCTATATCAAGGAAGTAAACGCATGTGGACTTAAAGCTGTAGTATGTAACTTTTAAATATAAACAAAGGTCCCGTACATTCAAATCACTGTTACATGCGATCAATCACTGATTTTACTGATTAAGTAAAATGATAAGCTTCACACGAGTCTCCCTCTAGGTTTCTCAGTATAGCGGTGTTTAAAACTCACGTTGCCCGGTGACATTCCCACACTGCACACAGGAAGTGGCAAAATCAAACGTTAAAGCAGACTGGATAAATGCTTGTAGTCCCTCCCACCCCCCGCTCTACTGGTGGATACACAAAAAAAATGCTTCTTCAGTCAGGGATGTGTTTTTCTAAATTGCTAGGTAAGGCCAACGTTAATATACTAAATAGCCACCGGGGGGTGACTTCACTCGCTCATTCATTCATGGTCTACCACTTTATTCTCCAGATGACGGCTGCTGGAGGAGGTGAGGCCAGTCCCAGATGTCATGGGGCAAAATAAGACGCATTACAGGGCGTCCAATTAACCAATTAAATACATTTCTGGACCCAGAGAAAACCAACACACAGAGGGGGAGAACATTCAAACTGGTGACCTTCTTGCTGCCAGCCACTACTCCACCGTGTGGCCCAAGGGTGATGTCACAAGTTGGGTTCTTGGGAACGGAAGTCCATGGGAAAATGAACTTAATAATAATGATAATTTCCAACAGGCTGTACACCCAGAGCTGTAATGCTGCCCTCCACTGTTCAAAGTTCTTGATTTCTCTCACCCGCCAAGTCCCAAGCCGCACGTCTCATTTGATTTTAACCATAAATTTAACATTTTCCTGTTGAGTTCATGGTCTCAAATGCTAGTTTCAGCAGTAGGAAATGTTGTCATCTTAGGGACCTGTGTTCCCATTTAGAGGAAAATAGACAATAAATAATGGCACATCTGAGTGGCCACCACTGTGACTGACAGCTGGCATCATAGTTAGGACACAGTGATGTGAACTTCTGGCAGGTTTGAGGCTTCAAAACAGGCATTGAGATTATTAGGAGTGACATGATTTTATCAGGTGTGATAGTTTTGCTTGACAGAGCCTGTTTTCCCATTAAGGACATACAAATAATTTCACCTCATTTTTATATATTAATACTTGAATTTGTCAGTCCTTTTTTTTTCCATTTTGTCTCACATTTGAATTCACTCTGTAGGAAAGTCCTGTCAAATTCACCTTAAAGACCAAACACCTCTACAGCGTGAGGCTCTGAATGCTGTTTCAGTCATTAGCAAACACTCCCCGTCGTGGTGATGATTCACCAGAGTGATCGTCGCCTCAGGGCAACTGATACTCGAGCTTCCCATATCTCTCAGCACATGCGAGAATCACCCACAGTCAGATGTCGTCATGCAAAACAACCCAGGGAACTGGTTTGAGCCGGCAGAGCGACTGTCGAAGCAAGCAGATTAGCGGGCACTGACTCTAGTGATCTGTACGTCTGTATGTCTGTGTGGCTGCACATGCACACGCCCTGTATACAACACTCTCAGATAGAACCAAATAACTTTAACTGAGCTTTAACTACAGTAAAGAGTTGTAGTACCCTTTATTAAGAGGTAAAGAATCAGAGCATGTAAAATGTGGGTTTACAGTAGATTGCTGCATCCTACTGTAGTTTTACATCAAATTACAATATTATTTTTGAAAACTGATAGTCCATTGTAACTTTAGACATGCCATATGCACTCTATGACTATACTAAATACTTTTATTGTGATTTAACAGTTATGTTTACCAGTTTTTCTTGTTTAACTACAAATTTTGTTTAATGGTACACATTAAAATATATCTTTATACATTTATCACTTAGTGTGCACAGTAATTTGCTGTGAAACCAAAGTCAAGTGTTTTACACATGAAGTCTCAGTTATGTGTTCAAAATAATGAAATGTAAATGTAAAGTGATTTTTTTTTTTACATTAAATATCTATATACTGTAATGTATTTTTCACATTAAGTTACTTCACAACTATGTGATGCAGTATGGTTTAGCAGTGTTTTCCTATTTTCTTGTAGTGTTCAAATATTGAGTATAGTTACACTAAATTACTAGGTTAGTAAATTAGTAAGTTACTGTATGGTTTTATATGAATTTACTGTAAACTGACATCTGTTTACTGTAACTTCACAGCTACGCCATATATTATGGTGATTTAGCCCGAACAACCACATGTGAATACTGTGACTTCACAGTAATTATATCATGCAGTATTAGCATGTATTTTCCTGTTGTCTCCTGCAACAGCCACACCCATGGCAAAGTCACATTAAAACACAAAACATATGGTATTATATTATGTATTATCATAGTTAAAACCTGTGAATTTGTGGAAATAACTTAAGAGTGTGGGGATGTGAAGTCTCTTCTCGTTGTAAACCCTGTAATGCTACTTATACAGGCTCTTATCTGGAGAGCAGGGATGATTATATAGATGGCAAACACGCTGCAGCACAAGGAGAAAGACCATCACCACCACCGCCACCCCCCCTCCCCAACCAGAGCCAAACTGGTTCACACTGGTCTGATGAGGTATAAAGCCACTGTAAGGGAAATGACTTTCTCCCCATGAGTAACCAGCTCTCTTCAAATGCTGCATCAGAATAAAGGAGTGTTGGGTGAAATGATTCAACACTGCACAGGAGCAGTGATGCTGCTCTGCCGTGTGTCCATGTGCACTCATGTCACATCACTTTCTCTTTCTCGTGGTGATGTGCTTTTGTCTGAGGGCTTCTGCCTGTTTATCACCACCACTGAGCTCACAGCTGCTGAACAGCACATGGCAAAGGTGTATTTTGTGGTGAACGTTGACAAAGCCTTCACTGTTATGCCTAAATTTATTGACACTGTGTCATTTCCTTTCTTAAAATACCTGAAGATGCTCTTTCTTTTGTTGTACTGACAGTTTAACCCCTCGTTGACCCTAAAATGATAAAGGTCAATGCCCGCTGCAATGTTTTCATGGATATCCTGTGTATTTTAAAACATTTTAACCTTTTATATCAGAATTTATCTCTTAAATTATTTATCACTTCCTATTTCACTCTCTATACCTTTAAACCTTTTTTTACCTCTGTTGTTTATGCTCCCATTGTTCCACAGCCCTTTGTGAAGTTTTAACATAATACGACATGACATAATAATTAAATCTGCCATTAACCTGATGTGGTGACTACTAAAAACACACAAATTTTAATGAGTATGCTTCACACATGTGTAATAAGGACAAAAGAGGGTTCAGCTTTTGTATACAATTCAATAATTTATTAAAAGGGACAAAGGATCATTGTGCAATAACATTTTTGGTAACAAACATTATTTGGTGTCACATTAGTGGCCACTAATGAGAAACTGTTCATATAACAAAGAGAAGCTGAGAGACAAGGCATGTTCAGGACAGGCGTTCATGTTTAGGCTGGTTCTTCGGGCACAATAAAGTCTCATGTTGCAGCTGCGCATCAACGCACACACTGAGTGATGCTGCTGCTCCACAGTCACGCGCATCCACAGGAATGCATTCGTGGATTCAAGTGTCACAAAGGGAAGACGTGGATGCCCCTTTTCACATTTCCACAGTCACTTCTTTTGTTTTTTGCTCCATCCGCTCCAGGCTGGACTCACTGCTGCCATCACAGCCGCTGCGTCATGCGCTCCGGGCGGCTTGGCTGCGCGCACACTCCGCGCACATAACGCGCCCTTTTCCAGGCGACAATGAGCACCAGCGGCTTCATTACCGACACAGGGAGTGTTTTCACATTCGGCTCACACAGGAGCCCGCAGACAGACACGGGCCGCTACAGCAGCACTCATCGCAGGTTGAGCAGCTGTCGCACCATGCCAGCGATCTGGAGGAACTTGTCCTTCTTGCGCTGTTTCAGCGCCATGAGAGCCCGGGCCGTTTCCTCCGGGTCCTGCGTGTAGGAGTAGATGCTCCTCACTCTCTCCTCCGCCTTCATGTCGCCTGTTTTCTGGAAGAGTCTCATCAGCGCGTCCTGGTTGACGTTCTCGAAGATGTTGGCCACGGCTTTCTTGCGATGCGCCGTGTCGAACTTGTTGCCGTGGACTGACGGGCTGACCCGGCGGCATTCTGAGGAAGCGTAGGTCGACATTTCGTCGCTTTGTTTTCTGCGGTGGATGGTTGACTGGTTGGATGTCTTTGTGCGTCTCTGCTCTCGGAGAGCCTCTCCAATCTGCTGTGGATGAGCTGTCAGGCGCGCTCTGCTTCCACGCAGCTGAGAGCTGGAGAGAGTGAGTGAAGGGAGAGCTGAGTCTGAGCCTATTTATAGGGATTTGCTCTGCGTGGAGTGGACACACACTCCCAGTGGTGACATCAGCAGTTGTGAAGCAGACACAGGCGCCGCCTCTCGTCTCGGCGCACAGATCAGTCCACATTCAACTGCTGCTGCAGCAGCTTTGAAAATGCGCACGGGGCAACGTGGATGTGATGAAACCGTGTGCAAAACATCACTGCATCTATAGTAAACATACAGATCACTGACATTACTCTTATATACATTTATATACATGTTTTCATTTCATGCATCTTATAGTTCATATTAGTAGGTAATATAGTATACACTGTGGATGGATGGATGGATGGACTGTGTACCCAATTGCCCTCTTAGGTAAATTTGCAAAAGTGCTGAGAACCTAAATGTCTCCATAGTAACAGTAATAAGAGCAACATAAAAACAAAAAGTACACCAACCAAATCAAAACATTGAAACATGACACTTAATCCACTTTGTCAACAAATAATTATTACATAAAATTACACATAACAAACACCTTGTGGTAAAAAACACCGTGAGATTATAAAGCTCATTCTCTGCAGCCTCATGATGAATTACCTAAAAGTTTCACACATCCTAAAAGGAAGTCAAAATGCAATGAAATATGTCTATATACTAGAATGCACAAACAAAAATGCAAACAACATATTACGATAAACAATTTGATTATTATGGATTAATGTGCAATTAGTTGTTTAATACAGAAGAAAACACCATTTTACACTTTTCAATCCAGAGATGACACATAATAGATAAATAACATAATATGATAGCAAATAACTGGTCAAATTCTACTTCACCTTCATTCAGCAACTGCAAACCAAATATAAACAGAATAAATGGAAAGAATCAGAACGAATCAGAAATCAAGAACTGGAATATCTGAGGTACTGGAGTATATAATCTAAAAAGATTTATATAGTCTTATTTATAATCATCTTATTGTAATTCTCCATGTAATAATAATATTATTAACTATGAAACATATTGTTGCATTAATAGTGTGATATTGCTACATACTGGTGCACGTATCAATAGAATCACGTAGATTCTTACAATTAAGTATGATCAAAGAAAACATGCAACTATAACAGAATAAATTACGTACAAAAATGACTGCAAGTCTGTGTAAAACTAAGTTGTTGTTATGAAACTGTAGAGACATAATGTTTCGGTTCATCTGAGTCATTTACTGCGTGTCCCTGTCCTTGTTACTGTAGCATCTCTGTGACTGCGTCCATGTTCCAGTTCATGAAACAGGAAATCAGCTAAATAAAGTTGTTCTCTCACAGAAAGATGTTGTCTACAGTGTGTTTATGCCTATATTTCCTGCTGGGACACGTCACACAGCAGTGGCTGCAGCTCAGATGTTGGTGTAATCCGTGTTCAGAACTCATGTTATCAATTTCATGTGATTAGAATACTGTGCATCTAATTTGTGGTTTAATGCAGATACAAGTGTGTATCTGGAAACCTTTCAAAGGAGCTGCACATTTTGTTGAGCTTATCCAATGACAATAAACACATTCTATTAATGTAAAGTAAACGCACCATGTTATTTAAGGAACAAAATTGCTTTAATTTATTAAAATGTAGAGTTTTTTTAAGATCATATCTTCCTCTTTTCCCGGCTCGGGCTGCTAAAAATATGTGGCTTACATTTGGGCTTTGAGACAGGAGGCTAAGTGAGTTGTGTTTACAAGTCGAGCTGACCCATGGCCCGCTGATAAATCTGCAAGGCGTTCCCCCCTCAAGACTGAACTCCCCTCACAAACAACGTATGTCACGCTGGTGCAAATCTCGTGCTTTTCCTGAAAACATAGTTGTTTTTGCAGTTTGCCCCAAAATATTCCCCTCTACATGTGCGACCAAAGGCTGGTGCCTTATATGGAAAAAGCCAGTGGCCACATGTGGCTCAGGAAGTCACACTTTTCCTTTTGGTGTTCTGCAGAATGCAGGTCATCCGTGGAATCTCTGGCATGTGCTGCTGACTTTATGTGCTGACTCGAACAATAACGTAAAGTCCTTGCAGAGCCCGAAGCGAAACAATGCCCAGACCTTTTGCTTCGCAGCTTTGTTTTCCAGGTCTGTCGCCACAGGATACCTGTCTTGTCTCAGCCTGGCATGACAGCTATGGCAGCGGACAAAGAATGTCTCTGCATGCACACAAAAAAGAACAGTGTCACTCAGTGGTAAAGGCATATTTATGATCCCATAGTTGTCCCCAAAGGTTTGAGACACAAGCAATACACAATGAGAGTTCAGGGCTAAGACGGAAACCGGAGCCTTGAGCTGCTGACCCTGTCCTTCTGTCCACACCAAGCATTCATGCTTTATCTTAACAAATTGGACATGCATTTAACCGGGGTCAAAGTTCTGTCATCTTCTCACCCATGGGGAAGGATTCTCAGCAGACACATGGTTTACTCCCTCACATATCTCCACGCGATAACACTGAACATCCAATTTTAGCCAAAATTGCATAATGACTCTCCCGAATGTCCCTAAAATAGAGTCCAGGTCACAGATAAGGCTGCCTTATGGAAAAAGAAGGGAAGCCAGTTGAAACAAACAGATCGTTTGAAGATTGAGTTCTCATGATTAAGTAACACAGACAGTTCATCTTTATCTATGTAGAACAACTATCACTGTCTTTGTTTATGGCTGTTCTTTGGGCAGTAAAATGTTTCTGAAACCCCCTCCAGAATTGTTTCATCATCAAAGTCTCCAGTGATTTTTCTTGTGCAGACAGAAGCTCATTTAACCAACAATCCTAGAATTGGATTTGAAAATGTCCAAACTGCTTTAATTTGTTTGGACCTCACAGTCTGTGATATCCCATCAAAGTTACATAACACAACAGGCAGCCAAACATAAAATGCTTCACAACCTGAAGATGTTGATATACAAGTCCACTTTATTAGGTACACAGAACATTCTCTGTAGCAATGGCTGTTTGTCAAAATCCCAGTGGATCAGCAGTTTCTGAAATACTCAGAGCAGAATGGTCTGACACTAACGACCATGCAATGTTCAAAGTCACTTAAATCACCTTTCTTCCACAATGTGACGTTCAGTTTGAGTTTCAGCAGGTTATCTCGACCATGTCTGATGCCAAAATACACAGAGTTGCTGCAATTTGATGAGTAGTCTGGATGTTTGCATTAGCAAGCAGTTGAATGGGTGGACCTAATAAAGTGGCTGTGAATATGTGAAGCCCAGAATTGACCAGTGCACTAATATTCTGTGAAATCTTAAATGTAAGTATGGACAGAACATGTTCCTTGAACTCTCTCTTATTTCATTTTATGACGGTATCGCTCTTCTCTCAGCTGCTCTTATGCTGCAGTTATTGCATAATGCAGCTTTTAACAAATTCTGCTAAACGTGAGTATATCAGTCCTTTTTTTTCTACCAATGTGTTTTAGAACTGACTTTAAACTTTTTAAATGTTTGTTTTATAGCTCTAAATGGCTTTAATCCAGCCTACTTTACTGAAATTTTAACTGTTTGCAAGCACAGCAGAGCTCTGCAGTAATCCAGCCATCTTCTGCTTGACTTGCCCAGGTCAAGATATAAAGAGTGGGGTGATTGAGCCTTTTCTGATGTTGTTCCAAGGCTCTGGAACAAACATAGTTATTCAGAATGGCTTTTAATACCCAGTAGTGCAGT
Organism: Brachirus orientalis; assembly: GCA_016785285.1. Classification (NCBI taxonomy): domain Eukaryota; kingdom Metazoa; phylum Chordata; class Actinopteri; order Pleuronectiformes; family Soleidae; genus Brachirus; species Brachirus orientalis. Next base: position 2,387,369 of record JAFBJR010000344.1, read on the forward strand.
GACACATTCTTTTTTCTTTTTATTCTATTACTGTTTTGTGTTTTGCCTTTGTTTTTAATCCCATGTGTCAGTAATGTTTTTATTTTGTAAAGCACGCTGGTCACCTGTGGCTTTTTATAAAGTGCTATAGAAATAAAGTACATTACATTTTAGTCTCCACAGTCTTTTGTGACCAGTGTAATTTATCTACACAAGGCAAAAGAGAGAAAGATCTATCACCACCACATAATTCAGTATCAAAGTAGGGTTTCACCTGAAGAATGACAACAATCTGAAAATATTTTGAAAGCTGTAGTTCAAAAAGCACAAAATTGGAAGTGTATGTGTGTGTATGCGACTGTGTTTGAAGTTTGAAATCTGTAATCATAAAAGTCCTTGGGGCAAGAAGGTGAAAATCGCAATATTTATGCTTTGCGAGAGTTGAAAAATTGGTCAAATTAGACCAATTTGCGTTCCATTTACTGTACATCAGAACTTGGAAGTCAGAAATGGACAGAAATTAGTTCACCGTTTCCTATTTGAGAAGACGTGAAAAAAATCTTGGATGCAAAAGTAACTCATGCTAGAGATTGTTAGACATAGAAGTTAATAACAGTGCTCCACATGGTATTTTGTACACACAAACAGCGTAGCAACATGCCTACGGGTAAAAAAAGTAAACTGTACTATATGTAGGACTGATTTGCAAATTCAATGCCGAGTTCTGACTTCATTATTAGACCTGCACATACAAGTTATAGCATGTTACAGCACACCATCATTGTATCGATTTTGTTTTCACTTCGCTGCCTTAAGTGAGGCAATATGCTTTCAGTACAAGTTCATCCAAATATGTGATTCTTGTAAAACACACTCTCAGCAAACAGAGTTGTTGAAACTGCAGGTGACGAAATGACAGAATCCTGCGTAATTCAGGATTCTGGACACTGATTTACCATCGTCGTGTTGTATCCACTCTTTGTTTCTCTGTAGTATTGTGGGTAATGCCTCAGATGCTGCTTGCTGTTCTTCTTGTGTAACCTGCACATGTTCCAGATATCCCACTACATTTCACCGTTATACACCTGAGATAAGCAGAAATGGTTTCATCAGAAGATGACTCGCAGTTGTGGTGAGACTTTGACCCTCGAGTTTGCAAGTGATCATTAGAGTCTGTGTTTAAAACACAACAGAACAAGAGACAACACACAGAGAACATAAACTCGGAACGTACATCCCCAGAAAATTTACATTACGTTTAATTAGCACATGCACGTTCTTTGATTATGATTTTCTCTTCAGGATTAAAAATGAAAACAGCTGTTTAAAAACTACATGAAATGCAAAGTTACTTTTAAGTTGGATATCTGCTTTCTTCAAACTAACTTCATTCTGTCATTACAGTAGAGCAAAGAAGTGCTACTTTTCCAATTAAACCTACAAAACAGACTTTTAATTACATTTCTACATAAGACAACGATAAACAGCTCATACTGCAACTCATGAGACCTTGGGAGACCAAAGCAGGTCCACAGTGTGTCAAGTTTAGTGGAACAGCTACGAGTTGCATTCATGACCCTGGTAAATTTAATCACTTCTGCAAAAAAAGGTCCACTAATTAAATTTGTTGCTGCAGATATCTAGTGGTAATAGATTCACTACTAATTAGGAAGTAATTAGTTAAATGCATAAGAGTTAGGTTTTTTTTTGTTGTTACCCTTTTTGGCTTTATTTTGCCATGTTATGTTAGGTTATATTTTTGAGTTGATTCTATAGAATATTCTGTACAGTATTTATCATTAATTGGTAAAATAATAAACATATTTGCTTAAAACAAGCATATTTGTCCACTAACATATTGGAAAGAATGTTGAAAAACTATCTCTTATAAGTTGTATTTAGAAGAAAATTAATAATCTGCTATTAATTATCAGATAGCTGTAGACAATAATGTAATTAATTGTAATTTAATCAATTGACAGACTTTGTTTTTAACTTTCTGAGTCATGCTGCTCACAGTGTGACAAATATCAGCAGAGCAAGTATAGGTGTGTAAGAGTGATTTATAAATCCTGATCCAGTTCACTGGTTAAAGAAACCCACAGTTCTGTGAAACATAGCTGACTAAAACACAACGCCATTTGCTTACAATAAGCAAACATGTGTCTTTATTTGAGTCTGTGTTTATGTTTAGTGAAGGGCCTTTACTGGAATCACACCCAGTGCGTCTGTTTGGCAACCGGCTCTTTGTGCAAGAACAGGATGGGAAGGACTTATTGGGAAACTGGAAGTCTCCATGGAACTGAGGTGTTTTTACACACGGGTGTGTAAAAATTGCTCACATTTAACAGGTACCATGGGTGTTTTGTTTGATTGCTTGACGGTAACGCATGTAAATTAAAACAGTAAATTTATTGGGTAAGGATACGGTGCAGACAGGGGGGTTTAATTCAGGCAATAAAAAGTTAAAAAAGTAAATAAGGTGAATTAATGGTTGCAAAATGCTGATTTCCCAGAAAAAAAAACAGAAGAGGTAATTGAAGTGCACAGTGATACATTGCTGGATGGCAATAAACACAGCACATTTCATACTTTATTACAAGTAATCATCAGACAAAGGTGCACTTAACCTAATATTACGCAGGAGCTATGCACCTGCGTCACGGTCAGATTTTTAATGTCATTTCTTATGAAAATCATCCCTACGCGCACAAAGGCTACAGAGGAATCACTGGCATTTTTAAGTTACACTAAAGCAGGGTGTGAGCAGCATCACAGCCACAATAGAGTGGGCAGTAACTCTTGCACACAGAGCACAGTTTATGTTTCCTCTTGGCTCTTGTCCCTCCTGATCTGACCCCTTCCCCCCCAGGGAGCAGCAGCATGTGCAGGGAGATTAAATGACCCAGCTCTGAGCAAGCATGAGCGAGCATGAGCACCACAGCCACGCAAGGTACCATAACAATGAACCGGCTCGATCTGGTTCCCGGCTGGCCGTGCTGCAGGCTCCCTGGGCCAATCCGACTGTACATCTGTCCACGTGATGCTCCTCAGTCAGGATCTTGAACTGTGCCTGTCTGTCCAGGCCTCACTGGATAAGGTGGATCATATTCAGGTTAGTTTACAGACGTAGATGTAAGAGGTAAAGAGGCCCGAGAACAGAAAAGTGCTCAGTGCTACTCTCAGAACCCGCCATGTGATACAACTCAAAGCATTTAGACATGGTTGAGATGAGCTGCTGAAGTTCAAACTGAGCAAGAGTATTAAGAAGAAATTAGATTTTAACTGACTTTGAAAGAGAACAGGGCCACTAGCGCTGTTGCCTTACATCAAGAAGGTTGGCGGTTTGCATCCTGCAGCCTTTCTGTGTAGCGTTTGCATGTTATCCAGGTTTTCTCCCACAGTCCATAGTCGCTGTGTGTTTGCCCTGCGATGGACTGGCGATTTGTCCAGGGTGTGACCCCATCTTTTACCTTATGTCAGCTGAGATTGGCACCAGCAGCCCCATGACCCTCATGGAAGAAAACTGCTTCATGCAAAAATCACAGAGTTTATAGATAATGTTCCAAAGAAAAGTTCACAGGACAAACAAAATGAACCCTGAATTAGATAAGCTACACCAGTAGGTGTCACTCCTGCAACTTTACTGGGAGTTCTGTGTACCTAATAAAGTGGACAATGTATATCAACAGTGATAGGCTGTAAAACATTTTATGCCTGGCTACCTGTTGTGTTATGTAACCTTTATGTGACATCAGAAACAAATTGAAGCAGTTTGGACAATTTTAAATGCAATTCTTTGATTTTTTTTTTTTTTTTTTTTTTTTTTTTTTGAAACAGTGGACACGTAGAGAACCTTCTCTTTGCACAAGAAAAATCATTCCAGACAATGATGATGAATAATTCTGGAGGTGGTTTCAGAGAAATGCCTGAAGGGCAGTCATAAACAAAGACAGCGAGAGTTGTTCCAGACAGATAAAGATGAACTGTGCGTGTTACCTAATCACTAGAACTCAAACTTCAAACGAGCTGTTTGTTTCAGCTGGCTTCACTCTGTTTCCATGAAGTGGCCTTATCTGTGACCTGGACACTCCACTGCAGGGATGTTCAATCTCAGCAGACTGGTTCAAAATTAATGAAAGACAAAGGTAAATCAAATCACCACTTTTTACAACCAAGGTATGAAGAAGACCATCACTGAAAGCACAACACATCAAACCTTAGAAGAGATACAGCAGCAGAAGACCACAGCAGGTGCCACTGCTGTGTACCTAATAAAGTGGACAGTGAGTGCATACAGTCGGCCTTAAGATAGTGTAACTTAAATAATGAATGTCAGAGCAGGGTTTTTGTTTTTTTACAATGTCCATATCAGTCCAGACTAATTTGAATTTGGAGACATTCATGTTCCCCAGAAGATGAACCACAGACACAACATTCTCTTCACAAATAATTAACACATTTTGTACAGTTATTCATGTTCCTGTGGACTTTGGTGTCTTTTAATTAGACAAGTACTGCAGATAAAGTTATTTATTTTTTTTTTACTCTGAATGGAAATTTGCAGAGACAGATTGGTCCCTAGATTTTTTTATACACATATAAATATAATTTTTTCTTGTGCCATTATTAGTTTCAGTATTAAAAGACTATCTTGAGAGGATGAATCTGAAAATGAACATAATAGCACTGTGTTGGTACAGCTTCATAAACCTGCTACCTTTAAACGGACTCTTAGGCTAAAATTTTTTATTTTATTTGTATAAGTGTATAACTGCCTTAAAAAATATAGTTTTCCAGTTTTTTGCACTCTTTATCAATAAGGCTGTTGTTATACGTACTTAGGGCATATAGAGAGGCCACCATCTTGTGTTGCCATGATTCTACAGCTGCCTGAAAAGACAAAGAAGCCAGAGTGAGTAGTTCACAGAAGCTTAGGGTAAAGCTCACAACCCTTTCTGGTTGGCGAAGGCCACCGTAGTTCTGTGATGCATTTGGCAATCCCTAGATGTCCCAAAGCAGTGGTTCCCAAAGCCTGGGTCAGGACCCACGGATGGTCACGTGAGATTTTTCTTCGGTTCCCAAACGCCCTTTAAGCCGAGATGTATGTGAATTTGAAATTATTTGTGCCTCAAATTCAAAATGACATTAGGTTTTACAGATATTGCCATGAATTACCATAAATTAGTAAAACACATTTGCTCTTATCATGATGTATATTGTGATTTGAGTCACAATTGTTTGCCATCTTTAAAAAGTGGGTTCCCTGAATAGAAAATTTGGGAAACACATATTGTGCAGTATTAATTCAGTGGTTAATTCAGTGCACAAACCACCTGATAAGTACATTTGGTTATAGAAGCTTGATATGTAACAGGTCTATTATATCTCTGCAAAAAAGAAAACGCTGAACTCATAACAGTTCAAGGGGCAAAGGTCAGTCAGGAGACCACAACAGCTACAAAACCACACATGACCACATACACTACAGTTCACTGTTACAGCCTCTGTTTATCATTAGCAGAACCTGCAGCACCCTAAAGAGACCTTTCACCTCTGGGTGAAGAGGAAACCCTGCAAACAGCCTAGCATGACCTCAACTGCTCTACTGTTTCCATGACGATAAGAAAACAGCAGTAAGGCATAGTCTGTTGTTGTCAGCAGTGGAGGGCAAGTCAGTGGGTGGAGGGAGGAGAAGGGATTTGGAGAGTCAGGGAGGAATCCTGGCTTGGCCTGGCTCACCATGACACTGCAGCTGCAAACAAGCAGTGACTCAGTGCAAGTGTGACAAACAGACATGCCTTAGATTAAGAGGCAGAGACGGTCAATGTGGAACCAGTGGGTGAGTCTCCCACTGTGTTGAGTAAACTGGAAAAAGCTCAAGTGCAATCATTCAGCATCTAATATTCCAGAATTATAGGCGATTGTTTTCTGAGCTTTCAACCGACGTCAGTCATCAGTTCGTATGTATATTAATCTGGTGACCAAGTCTCAGCCCAGAACCTGCGCCGTGTGACATACTTGAATGTTCCAGTATGACCATGATCCAAAGTTGAGCTGTCATTGGCTACAGCAGAATAAAGTGAAGGTTCTGGAGTGGCCATCAATATCAGTAAGATCTCAAACATGTAGTTCATGCAAGACAGCCTAAGAATTTACAGGAACTGGAGGATTTTTGCCAAGAAGAATGAGCAGCTTCACCATCTGAGAAAATAAAGTTCCTGATCCACAACTACCACAAAGGACTTCAAGCTGTAGTTGATGTTAATGGGTTGAGGACTAGGTTGTGTAAACAACTAGTCTAGACTCCTAGTCCTAGTTTCTGTTGTCATTATGATTTAAAAAGAGCAAACACAATTGTTTGATAATAAACGGCTTCACCCAACCACTAACCATGAGTGAAAGAAAAGTTTTTGTATAATCATTCATATTCTGTCAAAAAAATTGCCAAAAAAAGTCACAAATTCTGTATATGTAAACGCTCTATATATACATTCAAATCCTATATATTGAAATTTGTTCCCTATTTTACTATTTTATGATTAAACGCTTACAGTAATAATAACAGTGATTTATACTTGAACAATATACAGTTTTCTTTATTCAATGAGAGAATTGAATGAGTGAAATGGTCAAATGGTCTGCTGCCAACTAGTGGTTGGAGGCTTAAATACACCATAAAACTACAATTCAAAAAAATCAATATAGTACTGTGTTTAAGTGTACCTATATTTTTGGACACTCCTATATTAAAGCAAAAAGCAAGGCCCTATAATGTTAATTATTACATTTTAAGGTGAAGTGTAGTAGTAGTTTGGTAGTAGTCAATGTTTTGACTTATTTTCTAATTTATTTAGTTTCTTTTGTCATTTTTTTTTCTATGTGTAAGGACACAGAGACATCAAATTTCCTGGATTTGCAAACTCGGTCAATTAAGCGGATTCTGACTGTGATAAGAACATTTCATCCTCCTTATCCTCTTCCTTTATGATCCTTTGACGCGGCCGCCGAGGTGTACTTTCTGTCTGCTGACTCACACTAACTCTGGGACACTGGGAGCTTCTCGGTGCAGCGACTGTCCTGTGCTGAAGCCACTACCTCGATCTCCACCCCGCATGAGAACCGGGACGGATGTGAGATGACCAAACGCGGTGACCCCATGTTAAGTTAACAATACACGAGAGATCCACATGCACTGATGTCAGTCTGGTCCAGCGCCAGGTAAAAGGAAAGTGCTGGAGCCGGTCAACAGCAGGCCCATTGTTCATTTAAGAGGGAGGGCAAGGTCATATAGGAGAGACAGACGGGGGAAGCACAGAAGTCTGAACTGATGAACTGATGTAAAATAAAATAAATTATTTTATATGTGAAGTGCCAGGCTGTGTGTCCAGTCTGTCCAGTTTTGGTTTTATGTTACTTTGTATTTACTGTAAGCACAAATAAAGGGGGGGGGGACTGTAAATTTAGTCTAAAAGTGAAGCATCCACTTAACTAACTCACAGGAAACTGTTTGAGGTTTTGGGAAACAAATTGACTCACTTTCTGGAATAGAGTTTTATGAGGGGTTTTATCTCGCCAGTAGACAGTCAGCCAGCATAGCATACTGTAATAGCATTAAAAAAAGGGGAAAACTAGCCAGATTTTAAGAGTTTAAACTATGTACGACACAAATTATGAGCTAAAAGTATTAAAAGAAGTATGATGTGGTTTTGTAGTCCAGAAAATCTATGTCTACTTAAAGCTACAGTGCTTGACTGTGGCTGATTTTTGTTGCTGTTGATGTGATTGGGGTTTGGAAATCACATGTCAAATTATATGTTTACTGAATCATTCATCAGGAAGCAGAATCTTTCATCAAACAACAGGCTTTTTTGAGCAGTAAAATCTGAAACTTTTTGCCGGTGCTTCATTGTGTACAACCTGTTGGCATGGTTATAGGCAAGAATGGATCAGTGTTAGAGCAAGTAGTCTTTCAACTGGAAGGTTGGGGGTTTGATTGCCATCTAGTCTAGTGTATATGCTGATGTGTCCTAGGGCAAGACTCTAAACTCCATGCAGTGTGTGAATGTGCACGGAAAAATTGATATACTGTATGCGCTCTATGAATCTGTGATTTAATGGGTGTGAATGGGTGAATTGTTAAACTGTAGTGTAAAGTAGCTTTGAGTGGTCATCAAGACTTAAATAGTGCTATATGTTAAGTACAGACCATTAACGATTTACGTGTTTAATAATGTAATGTTGTTGTTGCTTCAGTCTCGACATAAAACAAATCACTTCCTGTGCAAAAACACCACTATACGGGCAAACAGAGATTCGTGTGGAGCTGATCAGAATAAATCGCCACTGTGTGGATTCATTTGACAATGGTTTCAATGTTACACACTAGAAATTTAAGTCCAGAAACTGAAGTTTGTTTTTAGCTACTGGTGACACAGGAGCTGCTGGTTTACTGCTGCTTCATTTGGCAAATATGCGTCAGTGAGGTAAATCTGAATGAACGCTCAAGTCGCACGGTCCACATCCAGAATATCCAGTACTTTGCAAAGGTCTTAGGCCACCGTTAGATTTGTGCTAAAATGACTATTTCGCCATCACTTTATTGGAACACATCCAGAAAATACAGGAAACATACATGCAGCTTTAAAATAAGGAATTTTTCAAACAAAAACAGGTTATATAGTTTAACGTGTAGCTCGTGCTGAGGCTTTAAAGTGTGATTTCAGCGAATTCTTCATTGTCATTAAAAATCAGTATAGTACTGTGATATTTTAGTGTACCTATATTTTTGGACACTCCTCTATTAAAGCAAATAGCAAGGCCCATAACGTTAATTATTACATTTTAAGGTGAAGTTTTATGGTAAGGTTAGGGTTAGGTCGGTAGTAGTCAAGTGTGTTTAACTCCTTCCATACGATGTTTTGACTTATTTTCTAATTTATTTGTTCAGTTTGTGTTCGTTGCACTGTTTCTTTTGACATTTTTTCTATGTGTAAGAACACAGAGACATCAAAGTTCCTGTATTTGCAATCCTACTCCGTCAATTACTGCTTATTGTAATTTACTGCTGCTTCATTTGGCAAATATGCGTCAGTGAGGTAAAAGTCTTAGGCCACTGTTAGATTTGTTTTAGGAGTGCTAAAATGACCATTTCGCCATCACTTTATTGGAACACATCCAGACTCACTCATTCACATGTAAACCAAGGGAATCATTAATCTGCTTTCATGAAACACAGGAAAGACAAAGGGTTCAGACACTTGAAGAGCTCAGAGCTACAGTCTGCTGCTGCGGAGACAGACAGGAAAACAGCACTTATGAAACACAAGGCACATTATTATTTACCGTCATTAGGTATTTATTAATCCAGAGAGAGAGATTGAGAGACTGAAAGGAAATAACAGAAATAAGATGCTTTTACAATAATGTTATTATTAATTATTATTAATAATAATAATAATACAATGTAATTGTTGTGGCTCTTTTTAGTATACAGTCACATCTGCAAACTGCATCTGAAACGAGACACGTGAAGAGGAAGCAGGTCCTTAAGGAAATTCTCTGAGCTCACGGGGCTTTAAAAGTGCTTCGTATTGTCGTCTGCATGTGGAAATGAGAGCCACAGCGAGTTTCAGCTTCAGGCTGGTTCAAACCGGTCTGTTGGTAATAGGAACCTTTCCTGGTGATGACTTAACTAACCACTAGGGTCTCCTGTAACAACAACAGTACAGTAAATGCACAATAGGTAATAAAGAAAGCGCCGGTGGGAGTGGAACTGACAGTGGGATTAAAAAGAAAATAAATAAATAATCTGAGTTTAGGTCTTTTGTCCTCACGTGAATAGCATCATAAAATAAGACAAAGGGAAGCAGGGAGGGGACGAGCTGAGAGAGATAAAGAGGGAAACGGTGGATTTAGGTCAACAGTCACTTCATCTCTGCAGCGTTAGAGGAAACCACTGAGCAGAGACACACACACTGTGATACTGATGGAGTTATAAGAGTGTTAAGTCTGTGTTTTACAGTGAGAAAGAAGGCACGGCATCATCTGTCCTGCTCTGGTTTGAGGCGGCAGCAGCAGCAGCACGTGGCGTTAATATGTAACAGCCATGTTAATGCAGCTCACGCCTTCAGCAACATTCCTGCAGCCTACCGCATCCATCAGAAGTGCAAAGAAAGAGTCACTTATACTCTGACATAAAAGACAAAAGTCAAAGCCAACAATGGCTCACAGATGCCGAACCACACAAATACACAGACTGTCAAACACGTGAGAAGGTTTTATCTGCGGGGACGATTTGTTACAGTGATGGAATGACAATGAATGGAAGCGTGACAGTGCCAAGAAAAACAATAGAGAGGGAGCTCTCTGTTTGCATATTTAGACTAAAGGAAATATTTCCCCACAACAGTAAATCCTCATTTATGACGGTATAGATAAAGATTTCACTAGAAGGAATATGGTTTTACATAAGTTAACAATAAATTTTACCAGTTCACTTTGCTAGATCAGTGCAACTTTAAACTTTCATTATTATAAATGCTTATTCTTTACCATTAAGAGAAAAAAACACAAAATAACAGTGCAACAAACAAAAATATTGTTAAAAATGGAGTAGAATGAGGCACATGATTATCCAGTCCTACCCTGTTCTCTTCTTTTCCAATGTAAATTCATGATACATCAAGTCTCTATTATTTTTTTACGGGAAAAAGTGAATAATAAGCATATTACCATACTACACTATGCTACAGTGTACTATTCACTCAACACTTCCCCTTTCACTTCTCTATATCTTGAACAAATTGTATTTTTAAGCATTTTCTTAAACTGTATATCCAAACTGTTCCACAAAGTCAATCCACAAAATGGAATGAAATGTCTAATGAAATAATGAAATTATTAGGAATAATCCGAATAATAACCAATACTGCGTATGAAGTTTTAAGCCAATCCATCAATATATGGCGAAATTACAGCCCACTTCCTGTTTTGTGGGGAACGCTTTAAAGTTCTGATGGTTGCCGTGGCTACGTCCTTTTGAATCAGGGAAATACAATACAAATTGACATGTGTTATATGTTGGTATGATAAACATGCACATACAAATACATTCATCAAGGATGCAAATCGCCAAGATGCACCATTGTGCCACCTACTGGCAGGAGGAAGTACGCCTTCAATAACAAACGTCTGATGTCGTTGTATAAACTGCATCTGAAACTAGAAATATTAAAGGTCCAGTGTGTAACATTTAGGCAAATTTATTCTCATTTGGCATAAATTAAGAGTTCAATGACATGATAGCATGAACCGCTGTTTTTCATTACTGAGGAATGAGACTTTTATATTTACATCAGGAACAGGGTCAGCTCTATGGAGGACGCCATGTTTTTATAGTAGTCCAGAATGGACATATTAAAAATCTTTTGAGATTTGATACTAACTGTGGGTTACGTAGATTCACCTGTGAGGCGAGGTGAGTGACAGTCAGCTGCAACATGTAGTTTCATCAATAAATTCAGCTAAAAATGCAAGGAATGTCTGTTTTTTTTCAGAAGCAGAATCAGGTTTATTACCCGGTAAAGTTTACACAATACTAGGAGTTAGTTCTGGACAGCGGTACACATATAGAATAAAGAGAGAGAGAGATAAATAATGTAGATAAAGGAAAATACAATAGAAAATGCAAGTCAGGGCAAGTTTATTTGTATAGCACATTTCATGTACAAGACAGTTCAGAGTGCTTTGCATAAAACGTCAAAAAGTGCACCAAAAGAAAAAGAGTTCAAAGCAAAACAAACCAAGAAGAGACAGTCAAGACACAATCAAACAATTAAAATGCAAAAAAACAAATACCCCAGCGCACTGTTGGAGACCACTAACGATCAGAAGAGAGTCAGAAGAAGCCACTGTTTACAACAGAGAGTAAATATAATTTAAAACAAAGTCAGTGTAATCTCATAACTGTCGAATGGGCCATATGACAGGCTTCGAACTTGGTGGGTGACGCCAGTGTGTGCAGCACTGACTTTGACTTTGGATAGAAATTCTAAGAGATTTTGGTTTTAAAAAAAAAAACAAAAAACAAAAAAACAGGAAGACGGTGAACAGTTACTGCAGTAGTGTTGCTTGATTTTACACACTGCACCTTTAAGGAGGGGCTGCGTCTCTGTATGCATATCTCGGCTGAAGAGCAGCTACAGTAAACGCTGTTTTATGGAATAATATTTTCCATTAGATGATCATTAGGAGTGTGCTTTGACATGAGATGACTTTGCTGGTTCAGTGAAAACTGGATGTTGATCACTTTTCATATTATTTGCCACTGAAACACTGAGCAGCTTATATCTACCGAGACTGATAATTCTTGTTTTTCACTGACCATTATCAGATTATATCATCAGCACTGGGGCAGTACAATCCCTCCTTTGTGATTTTTGTTGATTCAATCATTTAAAACCAGATTTTCTTTTAAGTACTTTTACAGATGTTTTGCAGGATTCCATCTTAAATTAAAAGGAATCGTGCTGTGCTCTGCTCTGCTCACTCACACAGGTGTTTTCAGCGACTGTTTCTGCTCAGGCCAATGTTGTTGCAAAGCTTTGCACGGTTTCCATGACTGTGTGTGCTAAGAATAAATGAGAGTGTGGCTGTGTACTGTCATTGTCTTTTAAGGTTTACGGTTTTAAAATAAAAGTTTTTCTTACGACAACTACATTAAGATGCCACTTACATCTTAATACACTAATAATAAAGACTACTGTTAATGTTAAAATAATAATATAATAATAATAATGTTAATATATGTTGAGGATCTATTATTATTATTATTTATAATATTATAATAATATTATTGTAAAAAATACTGGGAGCAACAAAGATATAGCATCTCTTTTAACAGTAGAAATGCTAACGCTAATTAAAAAAAAATCATTAATTGTCTTAGAATAACTATGACAATAGTAATAATTATTGTAAAAGATTGATATAAAAACATAGGACTTCAGCATTTTAAAAGCACAAGCTGCTTTCCAGATAAATAAAGAAAGGAATAAGATGAGAATAGTTTTTTTTTTTACAAAATAAAATTAAAGAAGACACATAAAATGTCCCCTATCTTCTTGAAAAGCAAACCAAAATTAAGAAAATGAGAACATATCAAGTAGCGAGACAAAACTTAAACAGGTATTAGATCATTGACTATAAAACATATAAAGGACAGAGAACATCTGCTGGAACTTTGTTGTCGTTTTAGCAGGGACGCATGAAAAGGTCACCGTTGACAGGGATGACGCTGGGTTTGAACTGGTCTCCACAGCAGTGATGAGATATAGATCTTGGCCCGGAGGAAAAATGGAAAATAAAATCTCTGGGTCTGATTCATCTGTGATGATCAAAGTGGAGACGCACAGGGAGAGACACAGGGAGACAGACGGTGTCTCTGGGACAACGACGATCACAGTTTACACTGTTTTAACTCCGCGGGAGTCATCAGAAAAGTCACTTTTATTTTCCACAGAGGGTCAGTCATACAAGACTGCTGTCCACCACTGTCCTCTGTCTTCTACTGACAGAGGACTATCCTTTAGTGTCCTTTAGTTGTCCTCCACTGTCCTCTGTCTTCTACTGACCTTGAATTGTTTTCTACTGACTTTTTAACCTCCACTGATTTTTCATTGTACTTTACTGTCCTCTAGTGTCCTCCTGTTGTCCTCTACCAACCTTTACTGTCCTCCAGTTGTCCTCTACTCTCCTTTAACTGTCTTCTACTGGCATTTAACTGTGCTGTACTCTCCTCCTATTGTCCTCTACTGTCGTTTAACTGTCGTCCACTGTCCTTTCAGTGTTTTCTACTGTCCTGCCGCTGTCCTCTCACTGCCCTTTACTGTCCTCGGCAGTCCTCCCACCTTCCTCTACCGTCCTCCATCTAGTCTCTGCTGTCCTCTCACTGTGCTCTTCCTTCTCACTGTCCTCTACTGTCCACTAATATATACATAGAGTACATAAAACCAGTTCTTCACTGGTGAACATAAACTTCAAAAAAAAAAAAAAAATCATAATTAACAATGTGTCTCATGTGAATAACAAATCACTGTTTAAATAACATAACAATAATACTTCAATTTCAATAATGTAACTCTTCCAAATAAAAATGTCCTTTATGAAATTATCTTTGCGTACATGACTCTTGACCCGAGGGTTTGTTTTGATGGATGTGTGTGTTGGTGCATGATGTGAGGGCCCTCTGCTGGCCGCACAGGGTCACTGTAGCTGGGTGCAAATGAAACGAGGACATCGCTCTCTGGTGGCGAAAGTGCAAAGTGCAAACTCAGGATCATGTAAGAGGAACGATTGAGCAGGAAACTGGTAATAAACGCTCGCCTGCCACTTTATTAGGTACACTTGGCCAACTGCTTAGTAATGGAAATGTCAAAGCAGCTCATCACATCAAAACATCTTTATCGAAATTGTTGCATTTCTACCACGAAAGAGAAACCGGAAGTGGGCATATAAATATTTCAAAATAAACAAGAGGCTCCTATTGGACGATACCAGCTGTCAATCACTCTGGTGTCCACTCGTGTCTGATCCTCTATTTCCCTCTACAAGGAAACATAATTTACAAAACTGACATCATGTTTTAATTTGAAACGGCCCATGTAGGAAAGTCTAATTCGTAATGCGTTTTTGGTTTCACAGTCAAAAAACGAAAAACCAATCCAAACTGGGCCGTTTTTCGTTTTTGTTGATTCATTTTCTCCTTTTTACATCTTGGATTGAAGAATGATTTTTTTATTTTGACATTCCAGCAGCAAAAGCGGATATACGAAACCATGTGAAGTGGTCGTATATTTTTCAAAATAAAAGCCTCAACAAGAAACGAGGATTATTATTATTATTATTATTGTATTATTATTTCTCATGTTTCATCTTGTAAACTTGTTGCCAGCTCACCCGTAAAAATTATTTAATTTAGTAATAATGAAAATAATAATAATTATTATCATTATTATTAAATAGTATTTAGATATATAAAAACAGACATGTAGGCAACAGGACAGTAATTGTTTGAATAAAGTGTCGAGTGCTGTGGAGACGTTAAAAGGCTAATTATTTTTATTCGCAAATGCAGTCTAATGTCATGCTGCAAAAAAAAAAAAAAAATCGCAATTCATAACCATAAGCAAAAAATAAGTCAGGCTGCATCTAAAACAAAAAACACATTACACTGCAGAATTTTGCCCACAGACTTTTCGCTTTTGCAACTGACAGACAGATGGACATCTTTTCGGCATGAAAGGTCTTTTATCCAAAACCCTGACTTATAGGAGAACAGCACTAAAAACTCAGCTCAGTTTTCCTGCTTTCATCTGTGAGCAGTAAGTTACCATGACATGTATTTTTATATTTTAAATGTATATATTATTTCTTTCACTTTAGGAGTCTATCTTTTAAACTACTTCAGCCTGAAACATACATACAGTAAATATAAGTTATGTGTTAATCAATAACACTAAATAAACACTGACAATGACTCAAAATTGCCAAGAGTCAAAATAAACACATCAAATATCCACAAAGAAAGTTCACCAGCGCCTGTTGTTGCCCCTAAACAACATGTTGTCAACTGATGTGATTACTCGAGACATGGAGATGTGGGTGCACCATGCACCATGGTCATAAAGGGAGGATGGCACACTTATGTCCAGGCAGGGGCGTCCGCAGCCCGGATGGCAGAATGAACAGAGCCACCCATTTCCGGTCTGTGACCTCCTAATTTTCTTGTTAAAAAAATACTACAGTGATACAGTGATACAGTGAGTATACCATACTCATCCTGTGCAAATGAAATCTGTCCGACACCATGAGACATAGAGTCAATCTGACTGTTTGTCTAAGTTGAAGGACAGGACAAAACCAATGCTTGAAACTCACTTAATATATGTTTGTTTCGGGTGCATGACAGACTTTTGTCCAGGCCACAACCTCCACATTTCTACCCACTGACTGATTGGCAAAGGTGACCCGCCATCAGAGGGCCCCTGTCAGCCAGGCCTCCTTCCGGGGAGCCCCGGTGTTTGGGCAGAGGGTTCCTCCGGCCTATGGGCTCGCAGGGCGGCCCTAGCCCAGATTGCATAGTGGACAGAGCCACAAAAGGCACAGTGGGAGCAGCAGATGCTGCTGTTGGAGGATAGAAGATGGGGCGGCATGAACAAAGGCAGTGACTGCAGCCTTAAGCGGCGCAGGAGCTTTTAAGGTGAGGGAAAATGTTTGTAAAATGATGAGTATGAAGCTCATTTTAAATTAAATAAAGAGTAATCATGTTAAAAAAACAGACTTTAGGCCTTTTGCACACTAGATGTGCTGCAAATATATGGGAACAAAGTGTGAATAATTAGGATGCAAATTATGGCACTCCCTCCCATGCACATCAAGTGTGATGACAGAAACAGGAACAGGAGTTGGAACGACAGTTCATCCACTGTGTATCAATTGCTAAGCTCTGTCAGATATGTCTGTTGTTGCCCCGAGTTTCAGTAAAAGCCAGCTTCTGTTCCACAGCTCGTCTCCGTGTGGTTACCCTGTATTAGTATACGACCCACATACCCGACTATAACAGTCAGGATAACACGAAGGCTACTATAGGCTACTACACGGAATCGGAACGCGGAAGACTTTTATTTTGAAATATATACAACCAATTCCGGGTTACGTGGTTTCGTTTGACGTTTCTGCTTCTAGTTTGACAAAATTAAAAATCGTCGATAATTCATTTGTCAATCCAAGACGAAAAAGGAGAAAATAATCCACAAAAACGATTGGTTTTTCGTTTTCTGTTTGAAACACAAATAGGTTTTTTTTTTGGCTTCAATTTCAAATGAAAAAAACGAATTATACGGACCATACACAGACCCTAAGTGCTGCATTATTTTAGGATCAACGTTAAGATTCTTTTATTAATTCCTTAACTGTCCTAGCCCTACTTATTTCTCAGATTTATAAGATTTCTCAGATTTGAAGTATGAACCTCCAGGAAACCTTTTGCCCAAACTCAGGACAAAAACCTACGGGGAGGCTTTCTTTCACAATAAAGGTCCTGGTCTGTTGAACATAATCCCCGAAGACCTGAGTGCAGCAGAGAAAGTTTTTAAAAGCAAACTTAAAGACTTACCATTAACTGAATTTTGTTTGTTTATTCAAAGTATTCCTTTTATTGTATCCATTTATCTATCCTTTATTTTTGTTTCTCTATATATAGTCTTACTAGATAAATATTAGTTACAGTATCACTATTATCTGTCTGTTCTTTATTTAGCTATTTATTTTTATTAGTGGGATTGCCGCAATCCCAGTAATGTTCTTCTACAAATTCTTTATTATTTTCTTGAAATTTTCACAAAAAATACAATTTTCTCTAAGTACTCAAAATTTTAAAGGTTCATTCCAACCAAATGTTAGTGTGCTTACATTTTAAAGGTTTATTCAGTTAATATAGTCAAAGTGTTTTCATTCAACACACACACACACACGTGATTTGACCACTTTAACGCTTTTGATATTCATGTCCATTTCAACACATTCATATCATTTCAACTTCTTTTTCATACATATTCATATACTTTCTCAAGCTATTCATAAAGCTTCAACCAATTCAAGTTAGCATTGCAGCATGGCTTCAGCTTATTTTTCAGACAAATTCAAATACTTTTCAATTTATTTCATACAAATTCAAATGCTTCAAACCAGCATTTCAGCATAGCTTCAGCTCGGCATTCCACAGCAATCCCACTGCAATTTCTTCGAAATTGCCCTTTCTAGTTATATTTGCATGTCTATTTTTTCCCCCTGATTAGTTTTGTTTCTTTTTCCATGCATGTTAATCTCCTCATCTCTGTTTTATGTTTACTATTTTTTAATCTTACGTGATGGAGGGATGGTTGTTTTTCCTTGTGTTTTTATCCTATGAATCACTCTGAGTTACGTTGATTTGTATGAAAGATACGGAAATAAAGTCTGATTGATAACTGATATAAAAACAAAGAATTAACAGCACATTCCATTACCGATGCTTGTGTATGAACATGCAGCTCTTTAGCTACAAAATGGAATGAAACAACGCCTTTATCAGACGTTAATCGTCCAGGAACAGTGTCACTGACAGATGTCACCATTCTTCCTGTTCACACAGTCTGCAAAAAACACAACAACCTTTACACAACTCAACTGTAACAGAGTGGAAATCTACATCCTCCTGTGAGACACTGTGTTCTGAAGTTTAACCACAGTCTGAAGTAACACAAGGCTTAAAGACACAGTGAGTGATGCTGATGTCAACATGTCGGTCAGTTAGCTGGTTAACTGGTTTTCTTCTGCAACAGCTTTTGGCTGCAGATTCTTGTAATTTTGTTACAAAAACTGATGCGTCTCTGTGGGTCATACAATACATCATATTTTTGTTTGTCCTCTGATATTTCCATTAGTGCCACCATGAGGCTGACATTTACCTGTAAAAGCTAAGTGTCATGTTTGTCTTGTTGTTCCTGTCAAAGTTTCCATGACTTCCGAGGACATTGCATCGACTTACATTCATTTAATGGAGACTTACACTAACCTTAACCATAATAGCTAGTGCCCTAAACCTAACCCTAACCTGACCCTAACTTAAAACATGCCTTCACCTACAAAATATTGTAATTCACATTATGGGGACTTGATTTTTGTCCCCATAAGGAAGACAAGTCCTCATAATGTGACTGTGTAAACAGTTTTATGTTCCCACGACATAAGGAATACCATGTGCACACAAACATTCATGCAGCTATTCTTTTTTGGACACTTTGGCATTGTCTTCTATTTGGACAGATTAAACAAAGCTTTATGAACTATCTTTAACTATAACCAGTTAATTTCTAACACTATTCTTAACCAACTTAACTCAGAAATTAGGTTCTACCTCATTAGAACCAGGTTTTGGTCTCATGAGGACTACTGGTCGCGAAAAGGTCCTAAAGAGGTAAAAAAAAAAATAAAAAAATACAAGAACACACTGACACACTGTCAGTGACTTCTCATGGGTTAAACCATTAAACCTATCACCAGCTATTTTATTTTGGATTGAGTGTTTGTTTTTGTATGTTTCTGTTTGACTGTCTTCAATTTGAATTTTAGCAAACAGTTTGGCATATAATCAACACATAGATAATCAACTGATGAATCAATAATGAGAATAATCATGATTCAACCCTATATAATTAAACTGTCACAGACCAAATTATTGCAAAACTTACATTTGTCCTTCTTTGTTTTTTTGACGCTACCAATATGACTTTTATTTTATCTGATGTACTTTTATTTATTTACTTTTTGTAATCCAAATTATTCTTCTACTCCCAATGTTTGCTTTTGTGTTATGTATTATTCTTGTTTTTAATTTCTCTCTTGCTTTTTTTTTTGGCTTGGTCTTTGTACAAGCACTCTGTGAATGTGTATGAAATAAAATGAATATAAAAATTATTATTATGAAGGGATTGCTCAGCCCTTCAAAGTTGTAACTGAGATAAATCTTCAAAATTCAATATACTGAATAATCATTACATATGTACAGTATATGAAACATACCTAGTATTTACAATTTTAAAGATAAAATCAATATTTGATTTGATTTGAAGTTAAATGCTAATATTTGTTGTAAATATGTCTGTATTCACTGTATTTGCCCTGTAAGTTTCTGGATGTGTGTTTTTATGATTGTTTTTCTTTGATGTAAAGTACATTATGTATATTTGCTCAGCACACACACACACACACACACACACACACACACACACAACTGCTATCATATCATCTCTGCAGCAAGGACATGACATGAACAGGACATGGGATTACAGTGACTGAGGACACCACCCTTAATGGACAGATTTGCACATGAGCATTGCTTTAAGTGTATGATTTAAGATGTAGTAACAGAGCTGGTTTTCTCTTTAGCCATCTTTGTGTAAAAAGCTGTTTAAAAGTAAAATAATACATATATCATACACCAAGCATGTAAAGGAACATTCTGACTACTATGACGCATATTTTGATTTCAGTTGTATCAACCAACAACAGCTTTAGACAGTGCAACAATATATCTGCCAATTTATCCATATGAGATGGCGGTTTTACTGTACCACATGGCATAGGTAGGCAATTGCTTGGGGCCTCCTCTGCCAAGGGGTCTCGGGATTTCTTGTAATTTATGAAATTATTTAAAAAATGTCACTCCAACAAATTATAACGTATATTAAATAAAAAAAATAAAAATAAACATATCTACACGTAAATGGGGCCGTGTCCAATTAAATATCGTAATTTCCCCAATTTCATTACCACCCATATTTCACATTATGGACTCTCCCACGCCCACCTCCTCGACCTTCGAACTTAGCGAGTTGTGTCAATTCACGACGTAGCATGTTATCCGAAAGCTACCGGACAGACTATCGCACAATGAAGCGTTTTCTAAGCGGATTCGGTAAAAGAAAAAGGAAAAGAAAGAAGCTCAGTTTACGAAACGCTTACTTAAGGCCACAAATTTCTTTTTAAATATCTACAGACACCGCGGCGGGTGACGGGGAGCAAGAACAGGTAACGCTAGCAGTTGAGCTAGCTGTCGTAGCTGATGTTAACGCCGCCTCGTCCTCCATTTTTTTGGGCCCCGCTCCAACATCTAAAATTACTACTGCTTCTACCGAGACCGCTTCTGCTGATCACCGTCCCGGTGAACCAACATCCATAACCGGGACTCCCTACAACACTCACTACTGCATTCTATATTCCCCGGTCAATTCTCTTCACCGTCGCAAACAAACACATGCTAATTTAAGAACTCCATCTTCGCTTGTTACTCAATATCCATTGCATCAGTCACGCTCTTCGTTCCAGCAGCCTTATTAGCTCATTCATCCCCAAAGGCCGCACTACGTTTAGTCGGTTATTTCAGTTTTCTGCTGCATATGACCAGAATCATCTGAAACTCAGTTTATTCATTCGACTTTCTTCCTTTATAAACTTAGTGAGGGCAATAGCTGCACCTACAGTACATTAAGACCCTTTCACATCATACATGTGGCTGCTGTAAATGGTTTAATATGGTTTTGTTGTTGATGTGCCCCTTTTTGTTGTTCCTGCGCCCTGTTTGTATGCTGCCTCTTGGCCATGTCGTCATTGTAAATGATAATTGGTTCTCAATTGACTTACCTGGTTAAATAAAGGTCAAATAAAACTAAATTAATTAATAAAATAACTCAACGATGGACATACAACTGCAGGTTGTAGCTGTACATTAACCTTTTGCCTAATTTAAACAAGATAGTTTTGTATTTCAGGCTTATGACATATGACAGTTATGAACCTGTTGCTCCCTTTGTCTCTGTCTCCCTCTTCCATTGTCTCACCCCATCTTGCGTCAACATAGAATGAAGTCAGCAGACAGACCTCACTCAGATGATGAGATAATCCTCATCTTCACCAGTCCACATCACATCAGATTACATAGTAAGTTTCCGGCTGCACATTAAACTTTTCCCTAATTTAAACAGGGTAGTTTGGAATTTCATATTGTAATAATAATAATCATTCCTTGAAAGGTTTTTATTTGGATGTTAGTTATTTACTTGTCCCTTTCTCTTTGTCTCTGTCTCGCTCTTCCATCTTCTCTCCCCCAGCTTGCTCCAACATGGAATGAAGTTAGCAGGCGGACTTGCAGTCACTCACTTCACTGCCAGAGATGACAAGAGAATCCCCACCTTCACCAGACCACATCAGAATACATACAGTAAGATTACAGCTGCACGCCTCTCCCCTAATTAAAACACGATAGATTTGATCTGTCAGTCTGTCTTTAAATCCTCACCTCTTCTACATTTTCCAACTGTGAAGACCAATGCCACTTAACATTAAATGGTCTTAGTAGATGAGATAAGCAGCTAACAGCTAAGAGCATTGTGCTTTCCAAATATATATTTTCTTGCTTTTTGCCATTTTTTGACCTATGGTCTGTTTTTGTACACACATTTTGATAAAGATTATGACATCAATGATGCTCCATAATTCCATAACTCCATAATTTTATACATATATTTTATGTGTACACAGTAACTCATTAAATATACACTATAATATACAATATATCTTTAGAAGGGATGGCTCATTAGCACTTTTTTATGTCCAATACTGATATAATAACCTTGTACTGATACTGATTTCAGTCAGTACAGTCATTTTTCACCTTTTAAACTACAAAGCTCTTAGAGGACGCTTGTGTAACACTGGTGGTACACGTACCACAGTTTTAGAACCATGGCTCTAACTTGACCCCAGCCACATCCAGGGTACTCTTTGTGCTGGTCCCAAGCCCAGATGAATGGGAGGCTTGTGTCAGGGAGGGCATCTGGTGTTTACATATATGTGCATTTGTTGTGGCGAGAAAAAAAAAAATGTAAAAGCAAATAGTGTATGCTGTCATTAAAATTACAAATGTAAAACTCCCATCATACTCCACCTACTTTACTTCATCCACATACACACTGATGTCATGTCCTGAGATGTCCTTCTCTGCTGCAGATGGAGCAAAAACATTGGCCTTATTGTCTTTGGACACTTTGTCTCTGCTGCGACTCCAAGCATGTGTTCAGTGGGTGAGGGAGGGACAGACGAGAAAAGATCAGATGCAACTCAATTTCAGTGTCTTTATACGGTTAACATTGTGAAACTTTATGATATTATGGTAATGTGGTGTGACAACATGATGTAAGTGGAAATTACCATATGGCTTATATGTCCCATGAATGAGTGAGTCACACAGCAGTGAGTCAAACTGCTGATTTATGGCTTTTGTGCAAGGACAGAAGAAGCAGTTTCTCATTCAACAAAAAGGTAAGAAGGAATAAATCTACTGACTTTATGACTTTGCTTAAATGCAGATGAAACTTGGATGACGGTGGGATGATGAGACATTGTCTCATGAAACAAAATGTGGCTGAAAGCAAGTGAAGCTTTGGTCTTAATTGTGTCAGCAGAATATATTTCCTGCATTCCTGAAGAGTAGTGAGGGCGTGCTCAGGCTGGTGTGTGTGTGTTTACCTGGTATTCATTATGTTTTGGGGACCTATATCAGTTTACACAGTCATTATGGACTTTTCTTCCTTAATGGGACATAAATCAAGTCCCCATAACATAAATTACTACATTTTAAGGTGAAGACACGTCTTAAAGTTAGGCTGAGGTTAGGGTTAGAGCACTAGTAATGAGTAAGAGTAAGTCTCTAGGAAATGAATATAAGTCAATGCAATGTCCTCTGAAGTCAAGGAAATCAATGTGTGTGTGTGTGTATGGTGTTGTATTTGTTGCCCAGTGAGGACCAAAATTGTATAAACCCTACAGAGTGAGGACATTTTGGCTGGTCCTCACTTCTTTAAAGGGCTTTTTCAGGTTTAAAACCTGATTTTAGGGTTAGGGTTAGAATTGGATTAAGGTTAGGGTAAGGGATGAGGGAATGCATTATGTCTATGAGGGTCTTCACTTTGATAGAAGCGCTAACGTGTGTGTGTGTGTGTGCACGTGCATGTCTTAAATAGGCTGTGTGGACCAACTGTCAAGCAAACCTATCTTTGTGAGGGCTTTTTGAGGATTAAGACCTGGTTTTAGGGTTAGGGTTTGGTGTTTAGTTGTGATGGTTGAGGTTAGGGTGAGGGGGCTAGGGAATGATTACTTCTATCAAAAATAATGCATTCAATCCACACAAAGAAAGCAAAATCAACATGTCTGTGTATGTGGCGTAAATTTGTTGTCAGATGAGGAAGTGTCGCTGTGACAGCTGCAGGAGGAAAGGGTGAAGGCGTGGCCACACCAAAACAGAAAACAGTGCGTGCAGGTAGGCAGCATAAAGCCTGAGCAGAGCATTGATCTGCTCTGTTACAGTGACTGTCTGCACTTGGACAATGACCCGGACTCTCCTATTGTGGATCCTCATCCTAAATGCCTCACCTGAGCCCTCAGGTAAGTCACTGGATACTATTACCTCCACTGAGCAGAGCACATCAGCTAATTAATAACTAAAGACTGTCTTTTTTGATTCAAAGCACTTTAAACTTGGGTTTCTGATGCTGAACTGATTATAATGTGATATAATTTTGTTTGTGAAACTGATGTGACTACTATAAAGACACTATACTCATGTAAAAATACATTGATTTTATGGATCATCATACTCCCCTCTGAAAAAGATTGTTGATCCACCTTGAGCCCAGTTTACTTTATCTACAGTCTGACAGTTATCATTCAGTGAACTTTAATGTATGTGCGGGTGTGTGTACATGTCTGTAGTAGGCTTTAAAGACAAATACCTTTTATCTATGTAGACATCTTGACCTCGTAATATCATTTTAGCTGGTCCTTACAACTTTTAAGGGCTTTTAAGGGGTTTAGACTTGGTTTTTGGGTTATATTAGGTGACGGGTTAGGCATTTAGTTGTGATGCTTAAGATTAGAATAAGGGGCTAGGGAATGCATTATGACTAATGAGTGTCCTCACTAAGAATGCGGCACATGTATTTGTGTGTCTTTAGGACCTTTTTCTGGCATAAACACTGACATTGTCTGGACCAAGAGAACAAAACCTGGTCCCAATGAGAGAAAACCTAATTTCTAAGGAACTGCAACTAATCATGTTCATAATCGATTAATCTGTCGATTATGGTTTGGCTTGGTCCATAAAATGTTTTGAATGAAAATGTAATGAAAACTAAAGCTAAATGACAGTTTTAATGATTTCTTTGTTGTTACATAAAGCAAAGAAAAAAAAAACCAAACAAAATATTCACTCTTTTAATAGTTTATTCATAAGGGATTAATTGTTTCCTCATTGCAGCCCTAGTGAGACATTAACCGATTATAGTTAAGGTTAGAGCTTTGTTTAGGCTGCAAATCAATGGAGATCAGTGCTCTAAATGCTAATTTTTTTTTACCTCCTCTCGGATGTTTCTCATACTCATGAGATCCAAAATCTGGTCCTAAATGAGGCTCTGGTTAAAGCCAACTCTCTATAAGGTTGGATAGGGTTACACAATAACTGGTATAGTTACGGTGAGGCATAGGGTTATAATATGATTACAAAAGTAAAGTTGCCAAAGTCACTGTGTTCCCATGTCTTTAAGCAAAGTGAGTGGGTCTTACTCTGTATGTATTTGTATTATTGGAATGACACATGGTTCAAAAATAGCCAACACCCACACAGGTGCAACTGACTGTCAGTAACCATGACTCAGCTTGAATTAGTCATTTCCTTTTTCATTTAAACTGGGTAATACAGTCTTTGGTCAAAGTGTTTCTTTTGGTGAGACAACGTCCGGTTTAGATGAGGTGCTATATGATAAGAAACTGATCTGCCAAAACAAAAACAGCACGTATCAGATGCAATTCGTGATAGAAGCGTATCGCAATACAAAATTTCATGAAATGGCACAGAACAAAAAAGGGCGAGAAGAGAACAGAGAATGAAAAAAGAGAAGTGAGATTTTATATTTTTTGGCTCCTCTTCAGACACTTGGAAACTTAATAAAGTTTCTTTAAAACATTTAATTTCCAATCCTCGAGGCTGATCTGAAGATTATATGACCAGGAGGACAAAAAAGTTAAAAATCACTGTATCCTTAACACTTTCACTCGTAAAAAATAACATTAAAATAAATGAATAAAAATGGAATTCTCTAAGAATTCCATTTAAAATGCAGTGTTGCGTATAAGGAAACATACAAAAATACTACAGTTCATTTAAAAACAGAAAAAGACAACCTAAAAACCACAGCTGCATGCAGGGTAGAATATCAAATTGTGATTTTTCCTGACATATGTAATAATTATGATTTGATTTGTGATTTAACTTTTATGTCACATTCCAAATTATACTGTAGCCTTTTTGGTTTTATTGTTTCATATTGCTGTTTAAGTTGAAAATGGTTTATTGGTCAGCCCTGGCTGCATGTAATGAAAATAAAAAAACTAAACATAAACACAAGTAAATTTAGTACCATCCATTAAACAAAAACTAACACAGCAGCTACTTTCATGTAAGTGCCATTTTTCCAGTAATTGTAAGTATTTGTAAGTAATTAACTTATTTTTCAAGTTATTTTTTTTATTTCTGTTGTCTCTTTTAAAAAATGCTTTCATCTTAACAACATGTATAGACAGAAATAAACAGTGTCTGAACTCAGCAGTTATTTACTCCCTTTAGGCTGCAACAAACTCAACAAAGTAGAGCAGCAAGTCTGTGAGTTGTCCTGAAGGCAAATTTCTCATTCACTGTGAAGAAATATCAATATTCTTGGGCTTTACCTGTTCTATGCTCAATGGCAGGTTAGATAAAAGGTAAAAAAAATTGTGACACATATTTTAACCACAGCATGTGAAAGTGACAGTTGGTTTGTTGTTAAGGCTACTGTGTCTATAATAGTGTCAATTTCATGCTTTATGAAATTTTTAAAATATATTTAATTGTACAAAAACACTTGTCTGTGATGTCTGGTCTGAGAAGCTGTTCTCATTTTAAATGTTCTTTTTCTTTCTTTTTTGGGCGGTTTGATTAGTGACTCTAGAATTCTAGAGTTCTTCATATTATTTCTCAACCTTTTAGATGTTTTTCTGCAATCCCCATGTTTTGCTGAGCTGGTACAACCAGATAGACACAAATACAGTATCATTGTTTAAAAACTTAAACAAGGCATTCCATGTGTTGGCTATGCTCGAAAAAACTGGTGCTCGTGCTGCTGTTTGCCCTGTTTGCCAGCTGTGGCTAACTAGACAGTAATGCCTTTACATAAAACATCTATTACTTCTCAAAGGTCAAAAGAGCTTGGCTTTAACAGCAAAGAAGACTTTTGTGAGTTTTGTACTATTTGCCACTATGATTTTTTTATGAACATTACAGTTGCAAATCCTATTGCAAGTGCTTATTTACATACTTATTCATTCCAATAACCAAACATGTAGACATTTAATAAGCTGACTCTGTATATTTATATAAAATACTCAACTTAAATGCAGTGTCTGTTATTTTTACAAACCTTTTATAGAAAACTGATGCTTTAGGCCTCACAAAATATAAATATGATGAATAAAGGCGGCCTTCAAAAAGGATGTGGACACAGCTAGGGCCAAAGGGCAGGCGTCCAGTGCTGAGACATCCCGACCAAAACATTAAATTACCAACAGAAATACCCGTTTTGTGGTTTCCAGGCAGCGATTTAAGCGGCAACAGAGGTAGGATAATGATAATAAAAATACTACTATTGCTGCTGCTAAACCTCACATGGAGGAGGCATGTGGACAGTTGGGTCAACAGGCTGTCATTTTGGTAAATGTAGGAGGCCAGTGTTTGTTTAGTCTTTCCTATGAAGTCGCAAATGTTTTCTTACCGACAGAGGCAAAGCCCAACAATGTGATTACCTTTATACTGTACACCGTATGTTGTTGCTGTAGTAATCCTTTCATTGTTTTTACCTTATTCATGTTTATTTTACAATATAATTTCACCAACATTTTTGTTTCTGCTGTAATTTCTATTTTTATTTGACTTTTATTATATTTTGCAGCTATAACTTTTTGCTGCTGTGTCCATTTGAATTTGAATTTCCCCTCTGGGGGATCAATATTTTATACCTTATCTTATTGTATCTTATGAAAAAACGTATTTTAATGAATCTTCTCGTATCTTGTCTTATCTTACCTCATCTCATTGCATTTAATCTTGTTATATCTTAATGAATCTTATTTTGCCTTAATGAATGTTTTTTTTAATTTGACAGTATCTTACCTTGTGTCTTATCTCATTGCGTATTTTGTCAAATTTTATTTTACAGTATCTTATACTGTATGTATCTTAAACTTATCATGTCTTATAAGACAGTTAATGTATCTTGTTGTATCTTGACTTACTGCGTCTTATCTGAATGTAATTTGTTGTACTGTATAAGATATTTATCTTAACATACCTTGTGTTTTTGAGTCTTGTATCTTGTCTTATTGTGTCCTACCTTAATGTATCTTATTGTGTCTTATAAAAACAGCAGTTTACCAATGTGCTGTACAGCCTTATATATCTATCTTAACATATCTTGTCTTATCGTGTTGTATCTTATCTTGTCATGTCTTATAAGACAGTCAACATCTTTCTGTCTGTGATACACTCTATCAAATGTACTTTTCCTTTCATAATGCAACGGCGTTTGTCACGACAGAAAGCCATGGAAGCCATGATTTTGAAGAGGTGAAGGAATACCAGGTGGTTCGACCCGTCAGACTTCACTCAGTCCGAAAAAGACAAGCTGAGGTGCGGCACTTTCTTCAGTTTTTCTAATTTACTGTACATTTGTGTAGTTCTTGCTACTGCAACCCATCTATTGTGATGTCATGTGATGATCAGAATTTTATTTACATTTTCTTTCTCACCACAGCACATCAGACCAGTGACATTAAATTATGGAATGACATTGGGAGGAAAACCCATTGAAATGCATCTACAGAAAAATGAGTAAGTTTTTATTTCTCTTACAGGCATGTGTGTCTTGACAATTTTAACAATTTTTAAAAACTTATTTTTTCCATCTTGTTTTTCTTTGTTTTTGTTTCCTCCAAATTCTGCTCATAGGATTTTATTGGTACTTCTTGTCTTATAACTGCATCTCATGTCTTCTCATTTGCTTGCCTTTTGCGTATGAAAAGTGCTATCAAAATTATTTATGATTAATTGATTGACTGAAATGTCGATGCCTGACAAAACAGGTTTCAACATAACATCAAATCAATGTCAAACACAATATCCCATGGCAACTTTCTTGCTTTACTTGTTTATTTGCCCAGTAAAAGTGATATATGTGTGTATCTTGTTGGAAACAATAAAAGTCACAATTACAGATTCAGAATCACATATGGTATGTGTGCATTTATGTGCACACATACCATATGATGTGCACATAAATGCTGGATTTCTCAACACCAATTGTTCTGTTTTCCCAGGTCTAAAGAAAAAAATTAGGTCATAGCTGTAATGTATTATTAGAATCCAAAAACTGATGTGTCCAAGTATGATTTCATTTTATTTTTATTTCCTTTTTTTAAGCGAATTACTCACCAAAGAATACACAGAAACGTACTACCTGGGAGATGGGACTCGAGTCACCACCAGCCCAGACGACATTGTAAGTGTGTTTGCATTTGTGGGCAAGTTTCACTTCTCCATCCAGCATGTGACATAATTTAATAGTGCTGACAACTATGTTTTCTAAATCATTTTTTAATGGCAGTTCCACATGCTTCTAAGTGGATAACTTGGATTTGATTTTATGTCTTTACCAGGATCACTGTTACTATCATGGGAAGATTGTGAATGACAACAACTCGTCTGTGAGCATTAGTACGTGTGATGGTCTCAGGTGAGGCTGCGGAGTTCAGTCATCAAAAACAAAAATACCACTGCCACATTAAAAGCCTGTTCACATACTAACAGAATTAATGTAAATTAATGTTCTCTTTAGAGAAAAAGGACAGAGCAGGAACATTAAAAACAATAAAAGTCATTGGACCTTAGGTTCCACTGAATGAGTTAAACTAAAGGTACTGGACCTTTAGTTTTACCATTTCTGTACATCTTAAGGGAAACTGTGTGGTTTTAATTTCAGGGGTTACTTCAGAACGTCTGCACAAAAATACCTGATTGAGCCTCTGTCAGGAGATGACGAAGGTGATCACGCAGTGACGACATTCAGTGAGGAAGAGAAGAAGAAGTTCACACCCGCAGTGTGTGGTGTCACTAACACCAGCTGGAGTGACGACTTCGAACCCCCGACGGGCCGCAGCCGCTCCAGATCAGGGGTAACATTATGACTATCACAAAACCCTGCTCTGTTTTTAGTTTATTTAACATTTTGCAGCACAAAAACATGATTCACTCCTGGTTTATGAAGATAAATATTAACTAGCATTAACTAAGCAGTGCTTTTAACTGCTTTTGCCCTTCAGGGAATAACGATTGTCCAGCAACAGAAATACATCGAGCTCTTCCTTGTTGCTGATAACCGTGCAGTAAGTTACAGATAATGTCATCAGTATTGTCAAAAATCATGTGGCTGATGAAAAATGAATCAACTCCTAAGAAAGGGGATGTGGGCTAATATGACTACATTGCATTTCAGTTTGTGAAGATGAACCGAGACAAGACAAAGCTGAGAAAGCGGATATTCGAAATTGTCAATTTTGTCAACATGGTGAGTCCAGTGGCTGAACTTTTTTATACTTGGTCAAACTCCAAGTCACAGACGACACGTGACCGATCCCAGCTGGTCAAATATAAAGGTTTTTTTATATCTTTTCTTGAGTTTGACATGTAACTCTGGTAACCCTTAAAGGACCAGTGTTTCCGAAATAGTGACATCTAATAGTGAAGACTGCATATTGTAATAAATTGATGACTTCTCCACTCATACCTACCTTTTGCAAGTGTGCTAGGAAACTTCAGTGGTCTTCGTGTTCCAGAAAGAATGTTTTTCATTATTTAACTTTATATGTAGTTTGGCTGTGCAACAGATTTGAAATCGTGTTTGGTGGGAACACAGTATAGACTACCAAAGCCAAATGAATTTAATTTGAATTAGTGTTTACCAGACTTAATATATATATATATATAGGACGCACTTTTTAAAAAACTATTGTGATCCAAATCACAACATCACCCTTTTCAAGAGCAAATTTGTGCACAATGTAGAGATTATTTTATAGTCGTATCTCATGACATTTTGACATGGCAAACAAATCATTACAAGAGATGTTTGGTAAATTAATGACAACTTAATTTTATGTACAGTATAAACATGTATAAATTTAAGGTTGGGGAAATTCAGCAAAAATAACCCGACCCAGTGTTTAGAAATCACTGAAGATTTTCACTCAATTTCTGCTGATAAAACCTGTAAAAAAAAAAATTTACACTGGACCTTCAGGGTTTATCTCTGTCTCTCTGCTGATCTCCTGTTGGTGTTGTTGTCAGGCTTATAAGCCCCTGAGGACCTTCATTGCTCTGGTAGGGCTGGAGATCTGGTCCAATAGTGATTTTATCAGTGTGACGCCTCCGGCCGGGGCAAACCTGGATGCTTTCATGAGCTGGAGGAACTCTGAGCTGGTCAAAAGGAAGAAGCATGACAACGCACATCTCATCAGGTCTGAGTAGCTTTTATGGAACCAAATATTGTGTGAATATGCAGGGCATGACAATTATTAGACTTGTGGACTTTTTGTAGTCAAAATTAAAGTTCACTTACTCATCTTTTACCACTATAAACCTCCACATGAGGGTCATGGAGGGCACTGGTTCCAATCTCAGCCGACATAGAGTGAAAGGCGGGATACACCTCGGACAGTTCGCCAGTACATCACAGGGCCACACTTAGACAAATAACCGTCTACTCTCACATTCATACCTATGGTCAGTTTAGAGTGTCTCTATTTTTAGCTCCACTATGGACAACAACCTCCACTGTTTAAAGGTGGACCTCTGACGAACACTGACAGTTGAATTTTGTCAAGCCAGTTATTGCCCATTTTCTAGACGTCTAGCTTTAAAGGGATATTCTAGGTTATATGAAATGTGTAGTATTGTGTGTGTTATAAACACTCACTTCACCACGTACAATGCCAAGCTTGTTGCTATTTTGTAAACTAGCCTCAGATCTAAACACTTAAACAGCTTTTTCCAGCATGAAATTAGAGTTTGTAAACTCCTCACTCCCTGCACCAAAGCCCATAGAGAAAATCACAGATTTTACATTACAGCATACAGAAGGTATTCATTCTCTCCTGCTTCCATTAGTAAGTTCAAATGTGTAACCATGTGAATTCAGTGTTTGAAATCCTTTATTCATAATTTACTTAGGTGACACACACGTACCAAACAAGACAGCAGTGGACCAGCAGCTCCCGTGTTCCTGTTATCTAAAAACTATGATTTTTTCTATGGACTTTGGTTTGAGAGAGCAAGCTGATTTTTAACTTCAGTTTTTTTTATCCAGAAAAGTCTGCACAAAAATGAGATACAGTGACAGACACATTTTTAAGATGTTGTTAGCTTAAGCAGATGTACATTTTATTTGGCTAAAATCAGTGATAGCAAGAGTCGGGGTCCCAGGCTGGTTGAAAAACTTTTCAATACTTCATACAGTCACACTTCAAAAAACCAAAACTTTCCCTTTTTAGCTATCTCTGGAAGGTTGCATATTTTTGCTTTAATATGGCTCAGGACTTCTGGGTTGCTCTCAGTACAAACGCAGCAATCATATTTTATATCCAGGTTAAACAACTTTGTAGCATCAGGTCTTATTTGCTGAAGATTTTAGTCTTTAGTTTAGACTCTCTGTCCTCACTGTGCTTCCATGTTAGATTTGATGTCGCAAACTCTATCCGTTATGTTATAAATTCACATTCTGGGGAACTACAGATGTCTCAACAAGTGTAACCAAAACTTCCTTTTGGTTTAACACCTTCATCTTTGGTTTATCAGCTCCGCCTTTTTTCAGCGTGTATCTATGGAGGCAACAAACACTGTACACAAACATTACTGGGTTTTCATGGTGCAATGGGGTGCCATTTTAGTTCATGATGACATGATTAGTCATTTCGTATCCATGTCCCACCTTTGTGAAACTAGCTACGTGAAATTAAGATAAAATGAATATAATAAACATGTTTTTTTCATCTTGTCTTTCAGTGGAATTGACTTTGAAGGAGCGACTGTGGGATTGGCTTTCATTGGGACTTTATGCTCTGGTCACTCAGTTGGGGTAGTACAGGTGAGGTATTCCAGCTAAGATGGAGGACTCAGATTTTACATTGTATATTTGCAACCAATTTTTAACTTTGTCTGAAGTCGTCATCCATTAGTTTGGGAGCTTTCATTTTGAAGCCTCGAGTTTCTGGTTGGAACCAATTGGAAAGATGCATTTATTGGGAGGCACGTGCTGTCACTCACAGAGTGTCCATGATACAGCACATGCCACGGGACCATAATTGACAAATGGACGTCATTCTGAATTAAATAAGATGTAAAACTAACAATTGAATCAGTGAACACGTGAATTCACACTGAGCTTAGAGCAAACGTAAGGGGGTTGATGTTATACAAGGCACAGGTGAAATTCAGATGGTAATCAGAGATTTAATTATTTCTATGAAGCTCTATTGTGTCTATAATGCACTAAATAACATTATGACCACGCTTATAATTCATGATGATGCATCTATACTGCAGCATAATCCTAGTTATAAGTACTCATGATAATTTATTCCCCTTTATATAAAAATAATCATAATGATGTAACTATCTCTTGATGACTTATGTGTTTAAATAATGTCAATATATTGTATAATAAATAGAATTATTTAAAATAATGCAGCAAAGGGAATAAGATTAAATCAAACAGCAAACAATGCTGAAAAGTTTACTTTATTAAAAAGTAACATTAACTGACTATGAAGATACTTATAGGTACTTAGAAAATACCTTACAGTGTGTGGTGATTATTGTGAAAAAAAATTCTTAATTCTTAATAACTCACGTTAAAACAAATGGGAGGTATGAGGATTCATTACAGACATTGGGGTCATACTGACTTATGATGGTTTATAAAACTATTTTATTATGCAATTACATTCTTACTTCGCTGCTTTTCCTTTAAACAAAATAATATATAGCATAAATATTACCATGTAGAATAAAAATTATACAGAAAGGTGCAGGAATAGAATTATGAGCTGGTAAAAATTAGTTGAAGAACCTCAAACACAAGGATAGAAGGTAAAAAATTAAGAAGACATACTAGGATGAAAAAATTACAAATTAAAACAGAATGTAAAACTAGATCATATGCCAGGAAGGAAACTAGTAATCAATGCTATAGCAAAGTATGAAAATAGAGGGGCAACTAACGATTATTTTCATAACTGAATAATCTGTTGATTATTTTCTTGATTAATCAAGTAATCACTTGGTCCATAAAATGTCTCAAATTACTTGTTTTGTTTTTTGCTCCGATTAACAAAGAACCAAAACTGAATACTTTTGGTTTGTGGACAAATCAGTTTTAATTCTTTAGCAAACACTCAAACCAATTCATCGATTATCAAAATAGTTGATGACTAATTTAATAATTGATTGAGTTGATGTTTCAGCCCTAGTTTCAAAGAAATGCAGATCAGGATCATCTTTGCAACCACTGGTGTATTTCTCTTTCAAACTGGTGCGTTAAATGGCGTTATTTGACTTTCAGGATCACAACGACCGTGCCATTGCAGTTGGAGCTACACTGGCTCATGAGATGGGACACAACCTGGGCATGGACCACGACGACTCCAGTGCCTGCAGCTGCACTGGAGACACGTGTATCATGGCTGCAGCTCTCAGGTGAGAAACAACTCTATAAAGGTGTCTCTAACAAAGGTAGATCTGGCACAGAACAAGTGGAACCACCATTTTGAAGCAATACATTTTGGCCAGCGCCATTATGGCTTTATAATACAAATAAAATTAATGAAGAGCATGTGAATGTCAATTAAGCCAAATTTAAGAAATGCAGTGGCCCAAACAAACTAAATGAAATGTCGCTTCAGTAGATTTAATGTGTCTGATTGAAACATGAATAACGTGAGTGTGTCGTCGTTTTTCCTCAAGCTGGGACATCCCTCGAACTTTCAGCAGCTGCAGCACCAACAACTATGAGAAGTACCTGATGAACCGCAGCCCCAGCTGTATGCTGAACAAACCTGACTTCAGGAGCTTGACAGCGCCATCTGTCTGTGGGAACGGGTTCATGGAGGTGGGAGAGCAGTGTGACTGTGGCACTGTGCAGGTAAATAAAACAAACAGTTCAAGCATCTTGGTATGATTTTGGTTGTCTGGGCCATAGAAATGAAGCTGCCTGACGTGCACCGACATGCTTAGGAAAAGAAAACTGGAGTCAGTTTTCCTTTAAATGTGAGCAGTCATTCCGATTGTAGGCACTTTTACATTCATATGTTAATATTTAAAACCCCTCAGAATAATTTACCCTGTAAATATCTAATAATCAGGGATAGATTATGAATTTGAATATTTCTAAACTATTTCAAAAAGATTCAAAACTAAAATCGGTATAAAAATAAGTGTATATCAGTGCATTCTGTGGACACCGCACAAGTGATGAAATATACCAAGGTCTTTGAATGCATCTTGTCGCATAAGTTTGGCTGGAAAACATTTTTCCTCCCTCATAAAGATGAGTGTACAGTGGAGTTAGTTTGAAGAGAGCAGTTGGTGTGTAGAAAAGCTAACTTGGAACTTACTTCACACTCAAGAACCGTGTCCTGTTTTTGTTGTATTATTCTGTTGATTGTGTAGTTTGTCTTTGTTACCACATAAGAGACCTTTTCTGGCACATGTATAATATATTAATATATATAATAATACATACAGTTTACAGTTATTTGTGACATATTTTACATTCATCACATACTTTTATATTATTTAACCTTCACAGTGTTGAAGTGACCAGACTTACATGAATGCTTACAATAAATTGTTATCAGTGAAGCTTAAGAATAAATTTAACTTGTAACTTGTGTTGTCAAGTACATTCCAGTGAGATTATTGCTGAGCAGTGAATGTGCTCAGACT
The DNA here is from genome assembly GCA_016785285.1 of Brachirus orientalis. NCBI lineage: Eukaryota > Metazoa > Chordata > Actinopteri > Pleuronectiformes > Soleidae > Brachirus > Brachirus orientalis. The sequence continues at coordinate 2,423,085 of JAFBJR010000344.1, forward strand.
CGTTTGCATCCTCTGCTCGTATTCAGCACAAGCTTGGTTGCCCCTGGCCACATCTTTTCAAAAGATGACATTGTGAAATCGTAGGGTTGGTTCAGCACACCACTACCTTGTAGGAACTGCAGTAAATTCAAATATACACTGTATAAATAAACACATATCTGTGTGAATACAAAAGAGAGGTTGCCATCCAGGGGGGGCCGGACCCCCACTGGGGGGCGCAAAAGCTCCACGGTCCGGAGCCAATAAATAAATAATGGATGGGAGGAAGCGTCAGGGAAAATCCCAGAGCTCTCATTTAAACTCATAAGCTGCTTTTGTCTCTTAAAGCTGTAGTGTGTAAAATACATGTTTTAATTATAAATAAATGTCCGTTACATTCAGACTGATTTAGCCTATCAGCACCGCACGACTCTGTGTGCTTTTTTAGTAAAAATGGTGTTTTGTTTTTGTGTCTGTGGAGACACAGAGTGATGAATTTTGCATCATGGCAGAAGAAGGGAAGGTGGAAGCTTAACAGCTACGCTAGCAAAGCCAGAGGGCAGCCAACTTTTTAGTGCAGGATTTAACCCTGGTTCCCTGAAACATGAGGGAGGTGAAACGAATGTTAAGAGAACTTTAGGTTAAGGGGTTAACCCCACTTCTCTGAAACATAGGCGAGGCCTTTTTTTGGCAACAGAAGTTACACACTGAAGCTGTACAGGTTTGACATTTAGGTTTTGAATTCTATTACGTTTATTCTCACTGATGCTGTTTATTTTTTTGAATGAATACATAAAATCAAATGAAACAACTTTACTTCAAATAGAGTTGGTTGTTTTCTAGTTTTTGTAGGTAAACATGGATGGCATGTGGTGGCGGTCCCTCAAAGTGAAGCGCTGGACTAAGTTTGCAGAGATTACGACATGAGGAAACCACAGAGCACAGCATAATAATAGTAGTTACTGTTGAACGAGTCTTAACAGCTTCTGTTTTGCATTTAAAGGAGTGCACCAACCCGTGCTGCAATGCCACCACCTGCACGATGACAGAGGGATCACAGTGTGCAGATGGCGAGTGCTGTGAGAACTGTAAGGTGAGTAAAGAGGAGAGATTATAATCCGCTTCACCGTCTTCGACTCTCTCTGTTCCAACCTCTGATCTGTCACGGCCCTCTAGTGGTCATTCAAGACATTACACGTTCTGAACCAGAAAAAAATGTCTGGAAAATAGGATGATGAAAAATATAAGTTCAGATATTCTAATTTTTTTTTTAGTCATTAGAAATATTGTGGAGTAAACCGTATAATTGTTTTAAATTTTGTGTAATTTTGTTGCATATTTAGATTTTTTTTTTAGAGAATTTATCAATTATTTTTTGTTTTTAAAAGTAATTGCACATTTTGTGAATATTGTGAATAGAGTATTTGTCAATTTTCATAACATTTTTACCTGATCAATTTTTCAGGACATTAGAAACCGTAAAAAGTAATTAAAAAATGCCCAGTAGAGGAGGTCCATATATCGACGCCCATTTCAACAGAGTAATTAGCCCTTTTTATTTTTTTGAATTTAAGAATCTTATTTGAGAAATGCCCAAGAGAAGAAGCACAAACATCTTCATATTTTTTTTATTATAATTTTAGTTATTGTTCTTTGTTACTTTCCTGTATTTTATTTATTTATTTATTTTTTCAGGAAATTTGAGAATTTTAATAATTAAAAAAAAGCGACTCCCAATATAAGACATTTATATGTCTTAGTATTGATTTAAACTGTTTTTTTATCAAGTTGTTGAAAAATGTCAAATTTTTTAAAAGCAATTTGACATTTTGAGGCGTAAACATTTTTTATTTTGGAAATTTTGTTTGCATTTTTAGGTTTTTTCATTAATTCAGGGATCTTAATAATAAATGAAAAAGAAAATCACAGCTCGGCTCACTGTAGCAACTGAAAATATGACACAAAAATGCCAGGTTTTAATTTGTTTTTAATATGAGTTTTTATTGTTTTGTGGCCACTTCTTTTTTAGAAATGCATTTGCATTCAAGAAAATGGCTTACGTTTTGGTGGTTTTGTATTTCAAAATAAAAATCACATCTTTTTACCTTCTGAGGAGAAAATCTAAAAGAGCCATCACATACGAAAAAACATAAAGTATATAAAGTAACGTGCCATGATGCGACTGTGTCTCCTCCGTCTCCTGCTGCCTGCACGCAGATCCTGCCTCGCTCCAGGGAGTGTCGCAGGAAGCACGACGAGTGCGATCTGCCCGAGTACTGTGACGGGACAAACAACGTCTGCCCCGAGGACATGTTCGCTGTCAACGGCCTCCCGTGTGACAAAGGCCTGGGATACTGTTACAACGGCCAGTGTCCACAGAGGCAGGACCAGTGTGTGAAGATGTACGGAGCAGGTCAGTGTCAGATTATGATTGAATGTCATTTTATTTTAAAGTGTGTGTAAATGCATATATATATAGTGTACGTTAGAAAATAGTGTCTGAGAGCAAAACAACTGTGGAGTAGTGAGACTGAAAACAGTTTCTTCCATTCCCAATTTTCAATACTCTGATCTGTACTGAAAACCTGATATATTCTGCACATGTTTGACGAGTGACTACTTCCTGTCAAAACAATTTATGGCAGTTTCAGGGATTTTGTCAATAAAGCATTTGGGCATTTTAAATCAAATTAAAGCTGGAAGCAGCATTGTGTGGGAAGTCGCTGCCCTACCAGCAGGTGGCACTATATCCTTAACTGAGTTTTCATGTGCCACTGTGTTCTGGCCACATCTCTTATCTCATGTATGAAGCAGATCAGTCAGTGTATGACAAAGTTACAGGCCACTTCCTCTTTTGTGGTGAATGGTTGAAATTAGCCAAAATTCCAAACGTTGCTGTGGCCACGCCCCTTTTGAATCTCCGAGACATTTTGACGACTTTTCATCTTTGATGTGTCTAGTACAGATTAACACTTTCATTTATGTTGGTATGATTAACACAGCCAAGTACGAAACATGCAAATTTCCACGATTGAAACCGAATTCAAAATGGCTGTTGCATTGAGGCCATGGTCAAAAAGACTTTTGCCATTAAGTGTGTTTTATTAGGTTTTTAGCAGTTACACTTGTAAAAGAAAATAAATACATATTTTTATTTTCTTTCATTTTAGTGGCAATTCTTGTCAAGTAAAAATACATGTTTTTATTTTATCTTTTGTTTTAGTAGTTTTTCTCATGAATAAAATACAGATTATCTTTTATTCTAGTGGTTATTCTTATAAGACAAATACATGTTTGTTATCTTTCATTTTAGTAGTGTAACAAGCAGTTATGTGCACCTCTACTGTGCAACTAAAAACCAAAGACAGACCAGACTTTTCCATGTTCAAGCCAATCATCAACACTGCTTCCTTTCACTCAGGCTTTCAAAATAAGAGCCACTGACTTTGGCTTTTGCCATAACAGTTGTTACACGTTTTTATGATATCTTCTATTCTACTAGCTATACCCTGATTCTCTTTCTTTTTTTAGACGTCATTCCACAATTGGCTTAAAATTAGCAGTCACAGGAAGTAGTTGTACTTTGCACATGTGTAGGAAAAGTCAAGTTTGCAGTAAAGATCAGGTGGAGAAATTTAAACTAGGCGTGATGAAAAGTATGGTAGCATAACGCCTCCTCAAATGCTGCAACATTAACAGTCTCAGTGAGCTTTACCGGTGTTTTCCTGTTTACTCATGAGTAAATGAAGTATAGACAAGAAGAGCAGAATGTTGTTAAATTGACACTGAAATTTAGAAAATGTTGCTTCTCTACATGTGACAAATATGTCACAGGAGATATTTATGTTTCATGGCTTCACATGGTCTTTAAAAATGTGGTGAGTGTTGCTGTTTAACAGGCTTCCCTTGTATTCAGGTGCTGTAGAGGCCAAACCTTACTGCTACAATAAAAACACCAGAGGAACCAACTACGCTTTCTGCAAACGTCTATCTAAAGACCAGTACATCCCCTGCCAGCAAGAGTGAGTCTCAGCAGGGGTTTTTCTTACTGCCATATTTAGGTTTTGTGCATTAAAAGGGGTAATGGAATTCCAACTAATGTCTCCGTCTGGAACAGAAAAGTTAACTGTCCCAGCGTCAACTTTTGTGTACAACATTGAAAGTGAAAGTGTGTCTGCTCTGAGTGGCAGCTATTTCTGATTTTAATTTAGATTTACGTTGGGCTGAATGATTTGAGGGCGATAATGGCTCAGTGTTGAAGTGGATCTTGAAACCAGACAGTTAGGGGTTTGATGCCAGGCTCTGCTTGTCTACCCTTAATTTCCAGAGACACGTTTTGTGGGAAGCTCTTCTGCCAAGGAGGTAAGGAAAACCCAAACTATGGTCGCATGGTGAGAGTTGGTGAATGCAAGGCGGCGTTGTTTGATGACTACACTAAAGACTACGGTCAGGTGGACACTGGGACCATGTGTGGCGATGGAAAGGTAAGGGGCTGTGTGTGTTTTTTACCTCCACCAAAGAGATTGTTTTCATCAGTGTGGGTTTATCATTATTGTAAAGTTCGTCACCCTGTTAGCAACTTCCTGTCTAAAATTTTTGATGGATCAATTTGATTTTTTTGTGATGGGCAGGTGATCACCCAAGTATATTCCCATTAAATTGTGGTAAGAATCTACCCACTAAAGACGACACAAAAAAAATGATTTTTTTTTTTTTTTTTCAAGAAATCCCCATCTCTTTTAATGGGCAAAACTGTAAAAAGAAATTTAATATCTCTGTGAAAACTCATCAGATTTGAACAAAATTTGGTGTGTGTATGTAGGATCACACACTGGATTTTGCCATGTTTATGTAAGATGATAACATCTGTGTTTATTTTTCTTTTCCTCAGGTGTGCAGTCAGAATGAGTGTGTGACTGTCGCAGTAGCATACAGAAACGTCAACTGTTCTGCAAAATGCTCCGGTCATGCCGTAAGTACAGCTTAGATATTAAAGCCTTTCCTAGATATAAAACCGTCACAATCCTCACTGGCGTGTTAAAAGGGGAATTCCATGTCCTTATCAACCTGTGCTCTACAGCATTAATGTTTATGAATGTGTAGATTGTACTCAATTTAACTGTGAGAGACAAAACCTGAACATCCAGAACATCACAGGATTCCTCAACCGTTGGTGTTGTGTCATCCTACTAGACCAGTTCTAAAAGACTTTATTTTTGGACTTCTGCCTCTAATGGCAGGCTGTGTTGACAGAGGTGCAGCGTTTGTCATCAAACATGCATCATGTGATGGTCATGTGATCTCTGTTGTGTTCTTGCAGGTGTGTAATCACAAGAGTGAGTGTCAGTGTGAGCCGGGGTGGATGCCTCCGAACTGCGACTCAAAAGACGGAACTTTTACTTCTCCTTCTACTGGTACCTAGGATAAATAAGCAAACATTACGAGTGTTGACCTTTTTTTAAAAGTAAAAAAACTTCAGATGAACCTACGACTATGGAACTAAACAGAATTGTCGTTTTGTTTTTCCCTGCAGGAGTAATTATTGCCATCGTCGTAGTTATACTAGTGGCTCTAGGAATCATTGCGGGCGTCATCGGATTCCTCTGGAAAAGACGGCAAAGTCCCGTGTTGCCAACGTAAGTATCGGTCGCCCCTCTGTGGTTGGTCTAGGTATTGCTCTATTTTGAGAAGGTTTGAAGGTGTGAGATGAAATCATTTCTTTCCCTGACAGAACACGGAGAAAACCAGCAGCAGGGTCCAGCTTCTCCCAGAGCCTAAGCAAACCACCACCCACCACTCAGGTGCAACATCAGGTAATGTATGACAATATGTATATATATAGTATATACTGATTTAAGGCTATAACTGGTCACTACATGTCCAAACTACTCCTGCAACTGTAGCTTGGAAGACCCAAAGGAGCTCCACCTCCACCTCCTCCAGCAGCAAACAGACCCAAACCTCCGGGTCAGAACTACATGGCTGCTCGACAGGTAATGAAGTACGACTTAAACCGTCACACTCAACATACAATACAGTATGTGTTAGTGCGTTTTGTTTACATACAAAGTTGGAACTGGGGGTGATGTTATCTCCAAACTGATTCCCGTTCAAAAGTTGTAAAAAAACAAACAAACAAACTGTATTTTGCACAAACAAACAACATTAGCATTGAAAAAAATCAACTGATGTCTCAGTCCACTCCTTGTTGTCAGTCCCACATAGAGACAAACACCCATTCACTATCACAGTTAACGGTCAATTTAGAGTGTCCGATTAACCTAATTCCCCAAATCTGCATGTTTTCGGACTGTGGGAAGAAAAGTGCAGAAAACTAGCACAACATGCAGGCTCCCAGGTCTTGAACCCGGGTCTTCTTGCTGTAACAAGTGCACTGACCACTACACCAACCCAAGATGTCTTCAATCTCGGGAAAAGTCCAGGTCATTTCAGACGAGAGCAGGCACATTTCTCTTTCTTAATAACACAAAAGAAGATCATATAATCTAGACGGTGAAAATCCGGAGCATACCTGAAATTTTATCGCTTAAAAGAAGCGATAAAATGGGGGGGCTAATTATGGCAAAAACATGTAACTGCTTCAATTAATTTCCTTTAATAAAACACTTAGAGGACATTCACATATACTGAGGTTTTTCTTTTGTCATAACAGGAAGAAAAATTACTTTTCTCTCCGTTTTACTGTAAAAAAAACAACAACAATATTTGTGTTTATTGTGACTGTAAACAAACAAACAGTGTGTGTTTGATGACGTGTGTTTGTTCTGCAGGCTCTGAAGCCCGTCCCACCACGAAAGGTGTGATGATGACGATGATGACAACACTCACCTGTTTGTGTCCAGTGTCCCGAACAAGAAGCTGCTGGGGGAAAAAAAAAAAAACTGGACCAGAAACAAGTTTATTATTTCTTGTTATTTTTACAAACAGGCAGTTTCCTCTGCCTGATGCACCAGTGATGTTCACACTGTGGGACGGACAACGTTCCAGTCTAAATTGTTACTCATACGTCAGACACTGCAGCGTGAACGTTTACCATAAGGCACTTTTTTTTTCTACGATGACTGTGAGCCATACTGTAATTTGTTACAGAAAGTTTAAATAATATTGCACATGACTGGATTTAAAAGGGACGTGTGTAAAATATGTCTAACGACAGCCTTCAGTGTTTAAAATGGTTACTGCAATTCCAATTCAAAACATTGTGGAACATTGATTGCTCAAGTTTCCGAAAAGGAGCCGTGTTTACCGCCTGACATTAAACTAGCAATGTTTTATGACAAGGACAAAGGAATCAGAATAAAAGCCTGATTGAAATAAAACTATGTCAAGTAAACAATTCTGATTCTAATGTAGATTCTACATGTAGAGCATCATTTAAATCGGCAAAAGTAGTTGATCCAATCGTGACTTCCTGGTTTGGTCCCATCACGTGTCTGATCCACGAAAACGTGACATATTTCTGTTTTTTATTTTATTTTGCGTCCATGTGAACGACGGAATTGTACATTTCCAATCGGGACTAATCTTTTCGGAATGAAGACATTTTGCACATGTAAACACAGCTACTGTTTTCGTGCACATAGTAGCCCGTTTTATTTTTTATAAACATTGAACCTACTTGGTTAATTTTCACGTTTCAGCAACAGACGGAGCCTGAAAGTGAACGTTTGTTTGCACGAAAGCAGCAGCAACATGAGTCAACAATGATGTTCCACCACCAATATGGCTGAATCTTTTTTTTTGAAACACCAACTTCCTGTCCACTTTCAGACTTCTGTCTTTAAACAGATCTCCTCTGGTTAAACCGTTCATGAGGAGGGTACTGAGGCCTTTTAGGTTCAGTTACCATCCAGCATTTCCGACTAGGGCTGCAACTAGTGATTAATGTCAATTATTTTCTCCGTTAATCGATTAGTTTGGCCGATAAAATGACAAAGAAAATGTTAAAAACCTTGAAATGATGATTTTTCTCAAATCTCTTGTTTTGTTCACAAACCAAAACGATTCCATTTTAATTATTTCTTTGTCAGACGGAGCAAAGAACCAGACAATATTCGCATTTAAGAAAAAAAGTACTGTCAATAGTTGACGATTAATTTAATAACTCAGTAATCGAGTAATGGTTGCAGCCTTATAATTGCGACCAATCGCTGCTTTACAACAAGCCTGACACTAAAGTGCAACTAACTACATGTGAGTGAGTTACAGTGGGAGGAGCAAAAGAACAAAAAAAAAAAAAACATCAAACCAAAATGTACAGATTTTGCGGCCAAACAACAAAAATTAATTTTTTTGACTGTATAGCCAGCATTTCACTTTAACATGTTTTCTCTCATGACACATCATGGTCATTTTTGTGATTTAATATCATACATTTTTTACATAAAGCCCATTTAAGTGATAAACCATTGTAGATTGAATATGTTGTTTTATTGTGAAAAGCTTCTTTTTTTAAAATATATTTTGTGATTTGAAACTGTAAAGATTTCTGGTCCAATGTTGTGAAATGCATGGTAATATGATAATATAATAGAGTACAAAATGTATTATATAAAAGTATGTTTTTGTGTACTGTCTTCACCAAAACTACAAAATCATTAAGGACATGCATGAGAGCAAAGTTTTCTTATTCTTTGCCCAATAAATTTGTCTTCAATATTTATTTTTTACCACCTGCTTAAAATCAAGTGGTGACTCATTTATCAAATTGAAAGTATACAGCGAGGAAATTGCTGGTTTAACAATTCAAAATTAAATGAGGTGGTCAGAAATTTGACTTCATACTGTGAATTGAGTCATGACATGTTTTCATTTTTTTTAAAAATATAAAAATGTAGGCAAACTCTTGAATAAGATGCTGTTTGAGAGTCAACTTATTAACTTAAGTTTGAAAAGTGTAGTTTTCTCTGTTCTGTGTAAACATTGTCTTCAGATTAGGTACGGAACCGTATTGCATTCAGTAATTATTTTTGTGTTTTTTATGGTTGGTTTTTCAGAGTAATTTTTTTTCTGATTTTGATCCGAGTTTAGGGAGAATTTGATACAACATTCATTCCTTTGAGCTGGGTTTAAGACCCTGGGAGACAGTTCTGTGTCTTTAAGTCATGTAAATGGTATTACCATTAGTTTGTCGACGTTATGCAGGCACCTGAGGTCTGTGTGAACGTGCGGGCAGGAGTCACTATAGGTCCAAGGGGCGTCACATGCAGGTTGGAGGTTCTCGCGGGAGTTCGAAGTATCGCGATGATTCAGAAAAAAAATTACTCTGAAAAACGGGAAAAGAATTAGTCAGAAAAACAGGGAAAAAAATTGTCAGAAAAAAAAAACTTTATCTTTTTTCAATTGAATGCAATATGCTTCCATAATTAGGAAATGCAGTAATTAAATATCTCTCTTAACTTTGTCTCTCCACAGAAAAATGTGTTAGTATCCACTCTGCCAAATTTGAAATAATAATAATAAAAAAGCCAATAAGTGTTTAAAAATTAGGTTTCAAATCAAATACAGATTTACACACAACACATACAGAATTTTGAAGCTGCATTTGTTTTTTTTTTTAATATATAAATCTTAGAGGTGGGAATCGACACCACGATACCAAATCATCACGATATTTAAGTGATATTATCGCGATATTGCGACATCCTCACACAACAGCTCGAGTGAGCTCTTGGCGCCACCTAGTGGACTGAAATATCAGTAGATTTTTTTTTTTTTTTTAATGCTAATCTGCAAAACATTTATTTGTAGCATCAGTGAAAAAAATGATACACTAAAATATTTTACTGCATTGATTTTCCCCCACCCCTAAGTCGTCGGAATATTTTTTGGCCTGTTGGGGGCAGCAGAACAAGCAGAAAGCAACATCAGCGCCACTTTATAAACGAGCCACTGAAATAAAAGAATTTTCTAACTGAAAAAGAGTCAAATAAAACACTGTACTTGATTTTATTAGTTTCTTTCCATTGGTACAACTACGTAAAAGATTTCATGGCCTTGCATGACAAGTACGGTACAGCCCCCCCCCCCCACAACTATTTCAATATTTTTATTTATTTATTTTTTTTGTTTAACTTTTTCTTTGTTTTACATTCTGCAGGATATGTATAGGACCTAACAGGAGGTCAGCAAACGGCATGGCTCACCCAGTAAAGCCAGTAAAGTACCATTAAAACAAACTAACATCACAGTCGAGAATGTAAAGCCAAACGTCGCATCTTTAGGAAACTTTCCCACGAGTCTATTGAACGTAACGTTAAAATGACAACATTCTTCCGGAACTGTGAGTTTTCAAAAATATTCTCGCTTAAAAATTGGATTTATCATCACCATCCACATACACACACACGCGCGTGGGTGTTGACATGTGTGGCCACGGTGGCATGGCACATGACAAGCAAACGCCTCGAGGAGTGAATTCACAAAAGAGCACATTTTAAAGCTTTTTTTTTTTTTTTTTCCCCCCCGCCTTTCATCGAGTTACAGTCAAGTGTGTCGCAGCACCAGGTGAGTTGGTCTCGTGTCCGTGGAGAGGCGGAGCTTAAAGGTACAGTGTGTAGAGTCTAGCGACATCTACTGGTGAAGTCGCACGCTGCAGCTGAGTATAATCTCGCCCCACACTTGCCTTCCAAGCGTGTAGGAGAAGCCATTTTCAAAACCCGAAAGATGTTTTCGTTTGTCCTTTAAAAGCGAGGTAATCCAACTTGGCGGCCTCCATAGATGTAAATATATACTATACAGTTCCAGCACGGCTTGGCTCAGCACAGTTGTTCTTTTTTTTTTTTTTCCCCACAGAGCTGATACTAAAATGTGACGTGGACAGACTGCCGGCCACTGATTGGTCAGAGAATGTTGTCACTGGAGGAGTCATGAGTGAACAATACCAAACTTTAGATGAGTTATAAAGACTTAAATATCCTGAAAACGTGTTAATCTCCAAAATTTTGCAAGAACATTTCATAAATCTCAATATTTAACAGAGGAGTGTTGTATTCAGCGACAGCACTGCTGAAAGCTGGCGATTGCTGAGCCGGATTGCAACCCGTTCCGCGCCGAGCCATGCCAGAACTGTATAGTGGAAAAGCACCATAAAGGGCTTATTCTGTGGTAATAAGAACAAAAGGTGATTGTACACTCAAATAAAAACAAAAACAACATGACTATAATTACTTCATACTCCATTTTCAAACGAATTAAAACAATATTACAAAAATCTTACACACTGGACCTTTAAAGGGTTTGGGAGTTGGGCAAGTTCATGTTAGAAGTGAAATAATACGTCAGAAAAAGAAAATAAAAACTAAAAACATACACAAACACCAGCAGAAGCAAGAGCAAATAGTCTCCATCTTAATACTGAAGAATCAGCTGTGGTTGAGATGATGACCTTGATGGGATGATGATTATAATTCTGTTCAGAGCCGGTCTTACCATCAGTCCTCAGTGATCTGATCCAGATCCAGATCCAGATCCAGATCAAGCCAAATACAGGTCTGAATAGGATCATATTCATGTAGAACTTTACACAAAACTGTACATTTTTGTTAATTTGTTAATTAATTTTATTACTGTTATTATCCCTTCCTTATACAGCTTGACACTTAATTATAATATTTTATTCAAATATTTTGTGTAGCTGTAGCTTATTTTATATTTTATTTTCCTCACATATATACATATATTTAGCTTTTACATCATATTTAACAGTGGTAAAGTGCCTGAAACTGTGCTGCTGTGGGACCAATCTATCCATCTATCTGCCAATCATTCAGTATCAAATTTTGGTATGTAGGGAGTTAATCTCATTCTGAACAAGATCTACAGTAACAGGCTGTCGAGAGGCGTGACAGGGAGCTTATTCCCCAAAAGGGAAGAGGAAGACGGGGCTTCACACGTGTGTGATTGTCGACTTTAAACAGAGTCAGTGCCTGGTGAGCGAATGAAAATAAAAATAAAGGGACAAGAGTGTAACTGTAAGAAGACGGCCACGCTAAAACTCATTACACAATGTGTAACGCCGTGGTTCTCAAACTGTGGTACGAGCTTCCTCTGGTGGTACTTGTAGGAAAATCAGAAACACTGTTCTACTGTATAAACCGGGGCTTTCTGATTGGATTGGAGCTGAGGAATTGGAGTGCGTAGAAAATGAAACAAACAACAAATAAAATAACTTAAATAATAATGAATCTCTGGCTCCGTCTTAATCATCTGACATCTGAAGTAAATGTGAGGAAGAGGAGGATTTCCACCACTGTATTTAAACGTAGGTGATAATGGTTTTGCTTCAGTATTTTCTCAGCTGGTTCTTTCATGGAAAAAGTAGAGTTCAGGAATTGATATCAAAGTCAAAGACGGCACATCAGTGTCGGCAGATATTGGCTTTGAAATGTATTAACAGATGCCCCAATATGACTAAAACAGTGAGCAGAAAAACGGTGCTGCCTCCTTGACGTCCACGCTGGCGCCCTCACCATTATTTTTCTGTCTATTTATGTGACACAAGTTACACAAAATTTATTCCTACATCTGCTGCCACACGGATATAAAAAAATACACCAATTTCACCACAGAAGAGACTAAATGCAGATATATCGTCATACGGAATATCTGAAAATATTGTGCGAATATCAATACTGTATATAAAATTTTGAATCAATACCCAGCCGTGTGTCTGAACATTCCCAATCTGTCCTGATTTGTTGACAAAAGAATAGTTAAATAAGAATTAATTTATTTGCAGCCACTGCCACAATATTAACACTGATGGTTTCTTATTTCATGCTGAAGTAGCACAAAAAGACCTCTCTTATCATCATCAAATGTGTACCTGAATTAAGGGTAAGGAAGCCGGATTTGATCGTGTGTGGTTTCAATGCCACGTGTGAACGGCCGTACTTGAGTATGTCCACATACGATCGGATAACTGAGGGCTGATGTTAAATTCAGGCCTGAACGGAGCCGTGGTACACAACAGCACAAATTCAAAGTAAAACATCTGCAAACCAGATAAACCGACAGTAGACGGAGACACTAAGACGGCTTCAGAAACAAAGGAACGCCCCGGCGTACGCACAATCAAGTCATTTTAGTGTCTGCGATAAAACATCAAATCATTGCACTGTTAAACACATTGAGCTTTCCTCTAATATAATAATGAACATCAGTCTATTGTGAGGACAGAGTGTCCAGCAGGTCCTTCTGCTGTCCAAATCATTTTTTTTTTATGTCCAAAATGGGTGACAGGAGAGAAAATGTGTCACTTTTTTTCCTGTGTCACTTTAGGTTTCACGTGCTTCAGTCTTCCCCAGAAAGATCCGCTTAACGTCAGTGCTCAAAGAGAAGAAGAAGAAGAACAAGAACAACAACAACAAAAAGGAGAAGAAGAAGTGTTTCCAAAGATGTGGGAGTGTTGACGAGAGTGGCTGTAGACGCTCTGGACATTATATTCCTTTTTTGGTTTAGAGGAGCGAGAACGATCCCAGCTGCCGTCAAGTGAAGTCATGCCAGCACAAGACAGAACAGCAAGCCGTCATTGAATCCTTCACTTTAAACCATTTCCCTTCATAAATGGTAATAATAATAATAATAATAACAATAACAATAATAATAATAATAATAAAAGAGGAAAATACTCTACAAAGTGAAAATACTGAATAAGAATCCATTCAGTGTCTTTGGGGGATTCATTACAAGTTTTTTTGTGCGAGTGTGTGTAAAATGTATAAATATGATTATACTGTACGTCTCCAGTAAATGTGCTGCTTTAAGTATAAAATTTTAAACTGTAGTAATTGTTCTTATATAATTTATTTCCCTTACTCTTTTTGTTTGTTTGTTTTTTTTTTTTAAATCATACATACATATATATATATATATATATATACACACACACACACAGTATAACCGACGCACTTATAAGCAAACACTGCATTGTAGGTAGAACCTCGAGCGCCTTAAATGATTCGACAAGAATCCTGCCAGATTCAGATGAGGCTGATGACTAACACATTTAAAGAAACCTCATTTAAAAAAAAAAAAATAAACAAAACAAAAAAAAGATTAAACAACAGTAATTTAGTGACTAAAACTCCTGGATAAAAGGGGATTCATCTAAGCAAGTCAAACTGAAATGTATAAAATGTAACATTTTATACTTTAACATGTATAAGTTAGGACACGTTTGAACAACGGCAAAAGTCTTCAATCCATGATTTGTTGCTAAAAAAAAAAAAAAAAAACACAATATATCTAATAAAATTTTGAAATTTTGATAAAGAGGATTAGATTTTCTTCGCGCGTTTTGAATCCACTGATGCGTCTACTGCTTCGTTTCCGTGTGCGTGTGCGTGTGGAGGGATGAGTCGGGGTGTGCGGCCGAGTGTGCGGCCGAGTGTGCGGCGTTCTTATCCCGTGCCGTTCTTGTTGGGGGTGTTGGTGTTGATGGTGGCGGTACCGTCTGTCTGCTGGCCGTCTTTGCGAGGCGGCATCCTCTCGTTGATCCGGTCCAGGCCTCGCGCTTCCTCGAAGTTGCGGATCTTCCTCGTAGGGGAGAAGCCTTGAATGGCTGAAGAGAAGAGAGAAGAGGAGTGGAAAAACAAACCCACGAGTCATTTCTCTGCACGTGTCTGCTCGACAGCGCTGCACAACATGGTCGGCAGATGTTACTGTAAGTCTTTTGACACATGTCACGACTCATAATTGATAATAATCGTCCTTTTTTGGCATCTTAATTCACAAAAAAAAGGTATATCTACACAATGAGTTAAACAGTGCTAGTGAATTCCTATAGTGAAGAAGAATTTCATTTAAATGCCGTTTTCAGTCTTACGATTTGAATTTTTTAACTGGGCCGTGTACTATTAAAAATGTGTCATCTGATATCAAACCAATAAGCATGAAGCTTTCTTTTTGAATGAGACCTAACATTTCTCATGACTGGCTTCAGAGAAAGAGCTCATTCCCCAGAGGAGAAGAGGAAAATAAATCTTAACGTGTGTGTGTGAGTTTTTAGTAAAAATTGTCAAGACAAGTTTTATTAAACAGGGAATAAATATGAAAGAGAAAGAAAGAGTTTCTACATGTTTGACTGCAAAAAGATGACTAAGCAATTTAACCATAATGTGTGATGTTACTACAATTTGTAAAAAGGATATTTCTTGTAATTGGTAATAATAAAGTATTAATCAGTATCGGGGGAAACAAAATTCATACGACAATCCTAATCTGTCCTGTTCACAAAACCACACATGGAGGTGGTTTGGAGACAATTGTGTCCACATTCTTCAGCTGCATGGACACAATCTGTCCTCAGGACGGATTAAAAGATGGCCTCCTCCGCTCATCTGCAGCACTTTCATTTAAAGTGACATGACACATTTGGCTTTATTTGTTTGCTTTCTTTGTAAAAATAGAATTTATGAAAACTGGTATCAAAGTCCAGATCTCGATGTCGATTGTGCGTGTGGTTTGTCACAAATTTCACCATAGTGCGTGATTATTCCTTAAAATTTAAGGACACCGGTATCAGAAATATATCGTGTTGGGATTGGTATTGAACTCCAGATACCAATACAGTATCAAAAATGCTCAATCGACACCAAGCCCTACTGTTGTATACTGTTGTTCAGCTACTTAAATCGAAGTGGATTTTGTGAGGAAGTTCACTTCGGAAGCACAAAAACAACCTTGCACCGTACAGACAGTCAGAAAACACGACACATGCACAGGTAAACAACACCAACAACAACAACAACAACAACAACAACGATGACAACTGCTACAGTTCACACACACCAGTGGGACAAACTACTACAGTTTCACACCTCACACTGTGTGTGCGTGGACTTACGGTAACGTCCCGAAAACAGCCGAGGAAACCAGACAGAGGGGTGTGCAAATGAAAAGCAAACTTGTAAAGACTGTTCAGATGTCACTCCTAACTAACTTCACTTTCACTTCCATGATCACGTGTACAGAGAATTAATGTTCTTTTTTATACGTGGCTTTGCAGCCGTTCACACGTCGTATCGAGGGTTTTCTCTTGCACCAACAGATATCTGAGCTAATGAAGCACTTGGATTAAAGTTACTTAAGGTAAATTATAACTTACTAAGTCTCTGGCAGGCTCTTCTACTGCCTGTGTGAGCTGATCCTTATTTTAAATGTATTATATATTATTATCTTATTGGTTTTTTTGTACTTTTTATTAGTAGTATTTTATTATTTAGTATTTAATTGATTTTTGAGGATTTTATTGTTACTGTAAGGCACTTTGCTGTCTTTAAAAATGCTGTATAAATAAAATTAAATTAAAATGTGTATCACATGGGGATAGCTAAAAAGATATAGTAAAAGTATAATTGCAAATCATGAGGTGATAAATATATAGCTCCATCCTTGTCAGTTTCAGGGGAAAATATCCCATAGTACTGTAATTCCCAAAATGTGCAAGTGGGCTGTGAAAACTCATTAAATATAAATAAATACATGCTTTTAATTTTCTTTTTTCTAATTATTAAGTTTTAAATTGCTGTAAAATATGTACAATTGATTTTTGTCTTATTTTTTAAGTGATATTTTCTGCCTGTTAAAGGTTTGTTTTTTTGTTGATTTTGGGTTTAATATTGTGACATTTTATGTGCAAGTATCCAGGCCTAGTATTTCAGTAACTGCACTCAATATTAATTTGTTAATTGTTATTTATGTTGATTAAAATCTTTAAAATATTACATGAAGCCCAGCCGTAATAAACACATGCAGGTGTTGAAAGATTAAAAAGAAGTGGAATCATTATTAATCTTCTTTTTTAACTGTTAACCATATTCACATGAAAACAATAACATATGGAAATTATTGATCCAAATATTGTGTGTAGTACTCTTCAGTTTCCACATAAACATATGTGCATTAACTGGTTTAATAACTGCATCATGTTTGTTACACTAACAATATGAAAAATGCATGTGTATGAAAACTGGTTAAAAGTAATGAACATATGAATAAAATGATTAAAAGACATTTAGGGGCTGCTAAAACAACTAATTCTTTTATCACAAAACGTTTTTAACAGAAGGTCGTAGAGTCGAACATGAGTTGAGTTGCTACTGTAACCAGCTAAGTTAATAATTAATGGCTCACGCGCAATATATGGAAAACATGCAATTGGTGAAATGTTGCAATGATGATACGACTTGGATACTTTATTATGGGTGTGAGCAGAGTGATCTGCTATTGTAAACTGCTGGAAAGTTAATAAACAATGATGTCATTAAGGCTGTGCAATATTTGGAAAAGATGCGATATACATGATAACGTTGTTGTGTGACTTATGAGTTGAATATCTTATTCTATTATAGATGTTATGGGCATGAATGCGCTGATAACGCAACAGTTTTCTTTATCTTATCTTATCTTACCTTCATTGTTTATTACTGTGTTTTTTTTATTGTTGCTTTATCCTTAAGTTCTGTTGTATATAAATGGTTTTAGTAGAAACTAAATTTAACATCTGAATGTCCTCCATAAAACATTATCTGCTACTTTAAACAAAAACATCACCAACTACAAAAATCCCAAAATATCCTAAATCCTAAAAGTCTAAATAATTAACCTTTTATTTCTTTGCCTACCAAGTAATGGAACCGTTAGACAAGTTAGACAATTTAAGTGGACTTAAATTGGGGAACGATAAAATTATAACAAAACAAACAAAATTAAAACAAAACATTAACAAATGCTGTTTTTATAATATGTGACAAGTATATATTGTACACGATATCGCAGTGGTGCATAACATTTAGACCCCAACATTGCCTTCATACAGAATACTTTTAAAATGTAATTAATTAATTAAACAATTAGAAAATTAAACGTCAACAATTTTCATTAACGATTAATCATTCTGAGTGCTTTTAATAATAAAAACAATATAAATATAAACAACGAAATCACTAAAAGTGAATAATTTGGTTGGTGGACAAAAAGTCTTTGGTAAAAACTGATCTACATTTTTCAATATTTTATGGACCAAACAACTAATCAATTAATTGAGAAAATTAATCAGTTAAATCAGTTATGGAAACAATCGTCGGTGAGGTAAACATTTTGACAAAATTAAACGCAAAACTGAATATTGAAAGCTGTGAAAAACCTATGTGCAGTGTGATTTACATGATATACGTGATTCAAAAGTTGGGAAAAACATGATTCAGACAGGGATGTGGGAGCACACGAAGCACATGTTTGGAAACCGCTCATTTAAATGCTGCTGTGTGAACACACCGCCACGAGCCAAACTGACGACAAGACTAATGTTCTCCACGGCGATGTCTGTCGAATCACCAACTGCCACAGTCGACCCGAGGGAGCAGACAACGTAGCAACAGCCCAGCAATGTAACAGGATTAGCCTCTGAAAATATCCCAGGCAGGGATGTCCCTGGTCTTATCTTAGCCAGGTCTTAGCAGCCCGGGGGTGGGGGGGTGGCATAACTGCCCTTTAACAGCACAGGCTTTAGTCTTGTGATGTGCACAGACAAGCCCGACTCAAGTGAAGCTGGTGGAAAATTATCTTGTTTTAAAAGTGCTTCTATAAGTGCATTTGGTTTCACTTTACAGTACAATATGATAATAACTTTGTATGAGGGCGGTTAAATTATGGTAAAACCATCATATTTGTAATGCAATTTCCACCTTGGTAATAAGTATGGATGCACTGATACCACTTTTTTTTCCTGAAGTATGATTACTAAAATTTCAGTATGAGACTCTTTTGTAGCAGACAGACATGAATTACATTTAAATGAATAACACTTGATATTTAGCAGCAAATCCTTTGCTGTGCATTGTGTTCTTTAGATGTTTTACCTTGTCTTCAATTATTTCTAAACCGCTGATCAGACCCAATACTGGCCTTGGTACATCCCTAGTAATAACAGTAATAATTAAAAATTACAGTGAACCTATGTTATTTCTGAAGTAATAAGCAGGTCATAGTTTGCTGGTGGGAATTACTTCAAGCCAGTGAAACACCTTCATATGTAAATGTTTGAGTTACCGTGCTATTATTAGTGAGCAGTCCAGCTATAGGATGGAATTACCATAATACTACATCCTTGAGACTAAATTACCATAATAACATACAATTGCAATACTTTTATTGTACTGTGATAAACATTAAGTAAATATAAAACTGTGTATTTTTATATATCATCTCTCAATTATTGCACCAAAAAGCCGTTGTTTTTGAGGTTCACATTCTCTGTTAATATGACTAATATGAATGAATCACTGAATTGGATATCGGACAGATAAGATGTAACGGCTAAAACAATCCAAAAATCCTACATGTCACATGCTTCATTACACAGCGACACATGTATAAATGGTAAACAAATATCAGTGACAGCATTTTTGCTGAGTCATGTTGTGAGCTGCTGCCTTTGTCTTATAATGGGAGAAGAATATTTGTGACACAGTTGGAGAATGATGTCTTTG
Source organism: Brachirus orientalis (assembly GCA_016785285.1). Lineage (NCBI taxonomy): Eukaryota > Metazoa > Chordata > Actinopteri > Pleuronectiformes > Soleidae > Brachirus > Brachirus orientalis. Next base: position 2,442,578 of record JAFBJR010000344.1, read on the forward strand.
AAGTAGCTTGAAATGGCAGGTAAAAATGTGTTCCTAACAACTTCATAGCTTAAAAGGTCTAAATTTAGTGCATTGGTGTTGGTACGTACTCAAGATTGTGATACTGGCATCAGGGTCAGAGACAAAAAAGTGGTATCGTGCCATTCCTAGAATCTGTTACTGATTGACTGACAATATCTAACCGACGTAGACTATTTTACAATGACAACAACAGTGTGATTCAACAGGCACTGATAATGCAAGAGCAACCCACGCCGAGGTAGAATACACGACACAATAATCAGTGACATAAACACAGGGAGGAGATCAAATAAACGACATTCATATTTTACTGTTGGAGTCTGCATTTAAAGGGTGAACAACACGCACAAAACAAAGACATGACATTTCACACAGCCATGCGTACCTTTTGCTTTAGCTGCCTCAATGGTAGCTATGTTAGTGAGAGTTGAGGAAGGGGAGGGAAAAGTTGAGTCATCACAGGCAGCCAGAGACAGTAAATACAACAGTAACATCAAACTGTAAAGCCCAGTACAATAAAGAGGGGAAAACAGATGGCAGAATATGAGGCCAACACCCGTGGTACAAGTCTGTGGAAGTAAAAGTCACAGCAGCTGTTAAAAAATAAATAAAATAATTATACGTCATCAAAATATGCAAGAAAGCTGGCGAGTTGTTTTATGAGGTTGGAAAGAAGAAGCCTGGAGATTTAAGATGGTGCTGGTGTTAAAGGGTCATGAGGACTTATGTGTGAGGAGCTGAGGAGGGGATTTCACTGAGCACTAAAGCTGTATTTCCATCGAGTGGAACGGTTCAGTTTGGTACAATACGGTTGTTTTCCATTGAGAACAGTACTAGTACTGCGTGGTATACCAGTTCGTGCCAAAACACCAGTATTTATTTTCTTTACGATATGAATTTTTCGTATACCGCAAGACCGGTACATGAAAAACAAAACGTGGCACAGCAAAACACTTTTAGAAGGGGGGGGGGACCCTTTTGACTGCCACACCATATATAGTACATGATAAGGGCTTAGCTGAAGAAGTAACTGTGGTAATAATACAGACACACATAACTCGCTGGAGCACTCAAAATTCTATTATATACCATGAAACCGTCTTGAAACAAACCGTGCCAAACGGTGCCAAAATAACCAGCCCCCACATGTCGTTGTTCTTCGTCTTTGCGCGGTTGATGATGTCACGCTGCAGCCCACGCCCCGCCTACCATCTAAAAGTACTGTTCTCAGTCAAAACACAAGCCCAACCCAAGGCTTTGCAATTCCAAATCATACAGCACTGTACCAAACCGAACTGTATCATGAGGGAAACAAACCATAAGGCTGAGAAGATATGTGCAAATCAGACTAGGGACGGGTACCGTAAAGGCTTTAACAGTACTACTACTTTTATAAATACTGCTTATCAATCCTGGTACTTTAGCGTTGGTCTTATTTGTTTTGTTTAGGAATAAATAAACATAATAAGTTAATAAGTAAAGAGTAAAATAAGTAAAGTTTTTCCCCCTCATGATGAACATTTTGGAGAACATGCTATTGGAGCTTCTCCTGTTGTCTGTGATATCCTGTTCAAAGTTTGTTTTTTCCATCCTACTCTATTGATTGCTGTATGTAATGAATACTCCAATGCTAGCAGCATTGTTAATAAAGTAACAATTATTAAAATTGTCAATAAAGTAATGAAAACTGTGACATTTTTGGTTTATAAGGAGAGCGGCAACAGAGGAAGTGCTAGTGGCAAAGTAAATGTTGAGTAAAAGTTATTGGACTGCTGAATCAGTGATGCCAATTAATTAATTGTTTTTGTATTTTTATATAATTTGCATCAGGGGATTATTATCAAAGGGTAATTACACCTCATCCTCTAAGTGCTTGACTTTGAAAATGGTAAGAATTGGGGTGAGAGAATCTAAAGTGGGAGGAGTCTAGGACGACAGTTTGGTCACTGGGTGATTTAAAAGATATTTTAAATGCAGATAGCTGGTATTTGATCAGAGAAGCAGTGGAAAAAAAGCTGATTATTATAACAACATAACTAGGTATACATACACATTGGTTTTCATGTGAAGAATATGGTTCACGCCGATTATATTAATGTAAGTTTATGTTCTTAGAAACTTGTTAAATGCTACTAAAAACACTTAAACTTTGCAATTTCATCCAAAGGTGTTGATAGATGTATTGATCCCAAAACTTGGATCATTTTTTAGTTTTTAAAATATTTATTTAAAAATGTTGTTTCTTTTCGATGACATGTTATACAAACATGTTTTGTTTATACTTTTTTTTTGTGTTAATTTAAAACATAAAAGTCAGCAGCAGGACGGAGTTAAACAGATTGGAGAAACAGACCAATAAGTGTTTATTGAAGTCAAGCTATTTCATGAGTCATTTGTTGTTGTTAAACTGTTATAGCTAATTTGATTTATGGGGGGGGATCAGGCAAACATAGTGCCCCAAAAAAAAAAAAAAAAAAACATTTGCTTCATGTATTGGCCATCGGCTGTAGCAAAAGAAACACTTACATGGATCTTCCTCTAATTCTAATGCATAATAATATCACATCTTATCAACAAACTGCAAATAACAATGTCTGCCCATGTGAAATACTAAATATTTTATGTGTTGAAAGCCTTCCCATTAAACTCAGCATAATGAGATGCTTTGCAGGTGATAAATCCTCAAATATGGATTATAAATAAGCCTGGAGACGGGTCAACAATGCAGAATGACTTGCACAGCCTCTGCTTGAACCGGCCTCGCTGACCTAAAAAGCTGCAGCTAAGCGAGCTGACGTGACATGGACAATGACATTCTCCAAAAGGTCACAACATGTGGTTTCTCCTTCGATTGCTCTGCAGCTTCTGAGAGCCTCCAGTGTGCTAAAGTGTAACTCCCAGCATGCTCTCTGGTGGGCGAGGCCAGGCACTAGCCTTTAGATCAGAGGGTCCATCGCCACATCCTGGTGACAGGCTGACCTCCTCAACCAGCAGGACCAAAGCTCTGCACGAAAACTTTGCACTGCACAGCCACAGCGCTCCGCAGTCAAAGTCTGGCCAGAGCTTCCTGTGGTGGCCATGACACCATTGATCTAGAACTCTTTAAAGGGAGGACAGGGAGGACAGTCTGCCCGAACTGGACATCAGGTCAGACAGCTTTACTCCCACTGTCATTAGTGGCGCTACCGACTTTTGTTGACCATTAAAGGGAGTCCACAAGCTACTCTGCATTTTAGCAGCTGTAAAAATAAAAAGTGAACGCCAAGTACGGTTAAAGAAGGAACAAGGCGATGCGTCCTGCGCCAAACGTGGGACGTGGTTCAAAGGAAACTGTCCAACACAAAATGAATTAAATTCATCAGTGATGACAGACCTACAAATACAAATTTTTTTATGAGAAGCTAATTTTTTAATTTGAACATTTTCTGCTGTAAAATGTAGGTATAGAAATATTAATTTAGCTATTTTTAGTATAAAAACTAATAACTATTAATTTAGTAACTTAAAGTAAAAGGGAATTTTACTTCACAGCAGACAAAACTGTACTTTCAATATGTACATCACTCTTAATATTTAGGGAGGAAACACACTTTTGTTTGAGGACAAAAATGAGCAGTAGAAATTTTTGTGTACTTGTAAAGCAGTTTCCAGCAAATATTATATATTTATTGTTCTCTCTTTTTTCAGATCATGTTATTAGCAATTTGTTTTTGTGACAAGATTATGTCGTGCCCATTTTTAATATTAATTTCATAAATTCAACCCAAAATGCACTCAATTTTGTTATACTTAGTTATTTTTGACTTGATGAAAATGACGTGTTGATCACTGAATATTGATGGGTTCATCTTTTTGTGTATTATTTATTATTTTCCTCATAGCTAAAACGGGTATACTCTACATCAGCTACAAAGCAGAGAACCACAATATCACCAATCACGTTTAGAAATTAACTGTAAAATAAAGATAAATATGAACAGAAGTATTTACCTCGGATAATAAAGCAAAACCACCATTCAAACTATTTAATCAACAAATTTCAGTATAATCTTTGAGTCAAAGTGACATTTTTGAAGAAACTCCTTTAAGGAGTTCCAAAGCTATTACTTTTAGCCACATTAGCAAGCTATCCAGCCTAGCTGTTTCCCCAAAGTTTGTGTCGTAATGCTAAGCTAAGCTAACTAGCTGCTTGTTCAAGCTCACATTTCCCCAATTCAAATTTAAATATAGTATTTATGGGTGCCTGCCCAAAAACCAGACATGAGAACACCATTTTTAGTGGGGACGTTTTTGTACTGTTATAATATGATTTATATTCTTATACTCGATGTAGCTGTGATGACGGATTGTAAAATTCTGTGGAAACTGTGACATATGAAAACATAATCATTATTCTCGTGAGGGAAATGCATATTTTCAGCTTTATGACAGATATATTTCTGAATGTAATATGTCTGTGGACACTACCATCAAATACGCAGTTCAAAACAACACACACAGTGTGACAAGTGGGTTATAGAAATGTCCAGTCGGGTGCAGGTTGAGCTAAAATGGAGGCTAGAGAGGAAGAGAGGGATACACAACGAAATAAAACACACTTACCGGTCTGTAAGGTCTGTTTTCCTCCTGACAACACTCCCAGTGGAAGAGTTCCAGTCGGGGTCAGGCCTTTGAGTGTTAACACACTCTCACTTTCCTCCCTAGTGCACAAACACAGCACGGACACAAACACACAGGTTACATTTCAGGAAGCAGGCCGGTCAACACCTGGCGATTATGACACTGTTCTGTAACCAAGACGTCTCAGGTTCAGTCATCACTTGATATTTAACCCGTGCTAACTCTGTCCCTGCTTGAAAATAATGTGAAACTCTGTTAGATCGTCAGCCTCGAGCCAAACTGACAACATCTGTCCTGGTTCTGTAAGTGGGTCACTGAAGACTTGTGTCCATTTTAGCAGCGGAAGCAATATTTTTAATGATCAGTTACCAGAGGGGGTGAGCATCTCTCCTTTAGATTCTGACAAAATTCTTTTTTTTTTTTTTAATAAAGAACCATTCTAATTTGATTCAGTGCAACACAGTTTTTAATTCATTGTGAACATTCATAAGGACTAAAATTAGGCACTGCATCCAAAATAAATAAATAAATAATCTACTTCATGAAAATGTATGTAGCAAAATAGCATGACGACTGTTGTGTTTCTTTTCATTACCGTGTGTCTGAGAGCACTGAGCCATAAGCACTGCTCTGACAGACATCTTCAGCTCTTGCAGCAGAGTGACGAGCTAACAGCAGGAGCAGCAGCATTAATCGAGAATAATCTTTAATGTCATTATAAAGTCTGGCTGGATCATGACTCATCTCGTGCCAGCTCATTAATCTGCACAGGCCAACATTGTGTTTTCTGTAACAACTACAGTACATTGTAGAGGTAATTCTGATACCTCACACCCTCCCACTGAGCCCACTGTGATCCATACATACATTATATACAGTATGTATTTGCAGGAGCCTTTTATAGTATGAGAGAGGAAGGAAAACATCAAAAGGTAGAGTGCGTTAATGACAGGGTCAGACCTGAGGACCGAGAAGACTCGCGCCATTTTCCCCACAGCGCGAATCTTGTTCCGGATGACCTCCTTGCGCATTGCTGACGTGCCGCCTGGAACGAGAACACAACGCAGGGTCAACAGACATTATTCAAAACCACCGTCTCCATCCCTCGTTCATCAACAAGAACAATACGGTGCATAAAATATGAGGAGAACAAAGGACGACAGGATGCAGCAATTGAGAGATGAACCAAGGGTTTAATGGTGGTTTTCAAAGCAGAGTGGCTGTTCTCCAGGGAGCACAACTTCCTCATCAACATCAGACATGTGGGACACAGACTGAATTATGATGAAGGGCTGAGTATAAATCACCTCCCAGCAGTCTGTGTCAATTAAGCCAGTGCCAGGTCTCGTTTATTTTTATCAAATTTAAAGAAGTCAAGTGAAAATGCAGTTTGCAAAATGAAAGAGCAGAACTAGAGGGAACTTTAGAGACACTCAGCTCAATTCACAATATCTGCCTTATTGTTAGACCAAAGTAACAAATTATCTATATTCTGTGCTAATACAAATCTCTACATTTTATTATCAAAACAAATAAGGGTGAATATGTTTTACACAATTGTTTTCCTAATACTATGTCACATATTTTTAGTATTATAGACCTAGATATTGATACTTAAAATCCAGCATAAACTATTTAAAAAGAGTCGATATGAAATGAGGAGAGGGGCAAATGTCTGGAATGATTATGATGAAGAATTAAAAATATGTTGCTAACTTTCTAATTTCAATAATAACATGATTAACAAATACAAAACTAAATTAAAAGCTTTTTGTTAAAAGTGTATTCTCCTAGTTTGTTGTTTTGTTTCTATTTGACTGAATTGAACTAATATGGGTGCCTATTAATTATTTTTTGGTTAATAAGCAATAAGCTTGTGCATGTTTGTTTTTCTTCCTGTTTTACTGTCAACTTTTTACTTCTGACTTGTAAATTCCTTGTCTATAATACACTAACAAACTAACAGCTAATATTAAAATGTCCAATGTGAAACATTTAGGAGGCTATATCAGCAGAAAGTTAACATATTTATACAAGTGTAAAATTGATTTAAAACAAAAATTACCTTAAAATAAGCGTTTTATATACAGTATATATTTTAGGCAAACACCTTGATTTACAAAGGTCACCACCTTGTGCCACCATTTCTACCAACCAAAGCATGAGTTTTGTGTTTTGAAGCATTAATTTTATGTTTTGATGCAGTGACTTTTCCTGCACTCTTTCTGGTATGTGAAGGCCACCGTAGTTTCCTGACACGCAGGGGTGAATGTAGGCGACCTCCATCTATTGCAATCTGAAGTCTCGCCATTAGATTTTACTCATACACTGAATTCTTAACATAATAAATTAACTTTCATCAATTCATACCAATGTTTGGAAAATATAAAAGGCCCTAAGATGGAAAGAATACTTCTTTCCATCATGCAGCACATATCAAGAAACTGACGTTAACAGCCGGTGTATTTCCATGTTATCAGTTATGATTAAAGCTGCTGTCACTGTTGTTTTCTTTGGCTAACTTCTTATCCATTCTCCACCATTTCATGAATAAGTTTGGTGGGGGGGGGGAGCGCTTATTTACCGAGAAACAGCCTAACTTCACGAGCAGAAAGGACAGAGGAGTTCTGGCCCCTGATTGGATAAAAAATTTTGGGATACTTTTTGGGTCAGACCACTTTCAAACCGGTCACATGACATGTTCAGCATGTATGTGTATATCTATGGCTTCTGGCTGTTTAAGTTCAATTATTTTAATTTGGCTGTGTATGTGACTAACGAATGGAAAACTCTTCAGGGGAGGTTTATTTGTTTAGTATTATTGGTATTTAATGTTCCACACTTGGCATATTATTATTTAAAAAATAATGTGAATGTTACTCATTAACTACTTAAACTAACAGCAGCTTTATAATCATTAATATTCTGTCCAGCACACCATCATTTCAACAGCACTATTCTGACTCTACTTACCTTCATAAAGGTCATCTCCCTCTGACATGAGCTCATCGTCTGAGCAAATGTTCAGCACATTCACCAGCATCTCCGTCACTATGGGAGAGAAGCCATTTTGTTCATTTAGACCACTGCCAAAACCATGTTTGAAGCAAGCTTTGTATTGCTTTTGTATTTATATTTAAATTGACTTATAGAACTGTGATTACATCTTATTGTTCTCTCAAAACATTCTAAAAACTTAATTTGTGGGGGGGGGTTTGTTCTTATTTTTAAAGAGGGAGACATTTAAGCCAAACCTTTTACAAAACTGAAGCTGAGCTGGAAATTCCACCCTTATCAGGTCAAAATAATACAGTAATGAATAACACATACTTTGTTTTGCAAAAAATGCTATTTGGAAAATGACACACATTTCACATGTGGCAGTCGCTAAGGCAAATATTGGCAAATTGAAAAACAAGAATGATTTTAATAAATCCTGGATTCCTGAGTGTTTTATAACTTAGCAATATTATTCCATTTAAGACTCTACTAATGAGCTACAGCTGCTGAAAGGAAAGGTTGTTTAAAAAAGCACAATTTACCACAATTTATTTTCTCTACTGAGTGACTCAGCAAAGGGGTAAAACTTGTCTGAATATTCCTTAATAAGTTAAGGAATCATTAAACGTAAGTTAAGTTAGTGAAAAGAGCTTTATTAATGGCTTTTCATTCACTTTTGGTGCGTTGAATTTATAACAGAAGTAAGTCAGAACTGGGCGTGACTTTACCCCCGACCACGTTCCAGATGAGAAATTTTAAAAATCCTGGGCTAGCTACTGTTAATAACAGTCAGTAGGAACACATATAGAGTGTACGTGCACTAAGAAAAATGTATGATTTTATTTAAAATTCATATTTCTTAGTTCAAAAATGTCTTAACATCAGCATTAATCTAGGAAATAATCCAGTTTAAATGTATGACAATGTTTTAAATACAGTCAGCCATTCATTCAGTTAAAATGTATGAGATTGGTTTACATCAATTTTAAGTATAGATTTCACTTAAAACACATTGGATTTATTCGTACGTAGTTCCACATTAATCCCATTGTTATTTGTTTCATTTGTGTTTGACTGAAAAATATGCATTAAGTTTGCTGGGGTTGAAAATGTGTAATCCAAATGGATTAGGCCATTTTATATTGAAAAGCATAAATAGTTGTGTGAATGAATGAGTGGCAGCCATCTCAGAATCCTATGTCAATTAATGAATTAATCGTCAACTATTATGATAATGCTTTATTTTTTTTTAATAATAAAAACTGGAACTGGAACGCAATATTTTTTTCTGAGTTAAACCAAACATACCTTTCTCTCCAACAAAAGGCAAAGACCATGTGAATACATCCATGAAGTTGGGTAACCAGTACGGGTGAGGGGAGCAGTTGAACTGCCGGATGTTCATCACATTGTTCTCATATTTTAATACAGCAGCTGGGATTGACAGAGGGAAAGAGATGGGAGGAGAGATTCAAGGATTGAAGCTGGTGCACGAGAAAACAAAACAAAACTGTGAGGAAAAAAAAAAATAGTAAACAAGACACACACCTTTGTTGTTATAGACATCTAGATAATTTGGAGCGGAAAAGATTGTGATTAATGAAGGGAAGCCTGTGGTCTGGCTTTTTCTGTACATCCGATACCTGTACAGCCACAGACAGAAGCCTCAATGAACTTATTATGTATATTGTAATATGCTGGGAATAATAATAAAAAAAAAAAAGATAACACTCCTACCCTGCATCCTGTGCTTCATGGGCTCTTATTACTGAGAGCAGGTTATTATTTACCAAAAAGTCACAGACGGCAGAGTAACTGCAAAACAAAAAGAGAGAAAAGAGACGTGTTAATACACTCAGTGGAGAAAGAAAAACCCTTAAAATAAACCATTAAAGGTACAGCATGAAACCACTTAATGACCAATGCACTGACTGGGGTTTGTCATTTTTAGTATGCAAGTATGTCCCTTGGCCTGCAGAGCAGCAGGATTTAAGGAGCTGAGCGTCCACAGGCACATCTCTGGTATTTATGAGCTCTGCTGTTTCTTTTCTTCAGAAGCCGATGACGACAGCCAGAACTGAGGAATGACGGTTAGCAGAGGGAGCTCTGTGTTTAAAGGTCCAGTGTGTAAAATTATTTTCAAGAGGCAGAAATTGAGGACAGAATAAGTGTACAAAGAATAAGCCTTCTATACTTACATCAGGAGCTGGGTCAACTTTGTGGACCAACGTGTTTTTACAGTAGCCCACAATGGACAAACGAATCATCTTTAAAGTTCAAGGCTAAACATGGCCAAAGCTGATGCCCATTTTTAGAGATCAGGACAGTCAATGGCTGAAATTGGTGCCAACTTTTTTGGCCCACATATTTTGCCAATTTTGTTTTTTTCCCCACCATCCAATGAAATATAAAAGTTAAATAATTATAACAAATAATACAAAACAATTGCTTAACTTTAATAACCAGTTATTATCATCCTGTTTATGTTTCTGGAAATCGGTATCCATGTATCTATGCTGTATTTTGAAAAACAGCAAAAAAATAACTGCATTCCAAAATAAATAACCAATTATTCAATGACACTAATGGTCTGTCTTTCAATTTACATGTTATATCTGCGCTGCAGTGCTACAGTATTTTCAGTAAAAATAATGTATAAACCAAATATTAATTACATACAGCAGGGTAACACAAAACTAAAAACAACAACTTTGCATAATTTCTAACAGCTGGTTTATTACTATATAATAATTGGGCAGTTCTCTCACACACTTGGAAGAAAAGGGAAGGGTGAGGTGAGGCATATTCAGCTGCAACATGCAACTTGGCCAATAAATGTTTACACACTGTGCCTTTAAAGCTTTTACTGTCTTTCTCTCTTTCACTAAAGACGCCTTAACCAACCTGCTGGTAACGTTCAGGGAAAAAAAAATGAGTGGGCGATCAACATTTTATGAGATCTACATCAGGCAAAGATTCAATCCATAAATACAAAAACTAGATGCTTAATTTCACACTTTCCAAGAATACAGACCAACAAGTATTTATTAGAATAAATCAGTGTGCCTCATTTTCAGGGTGAAAAATGACAATTATGGAGCCATTACAGCTGCGAATTAAGCCACGAAAAGGACAAAAGTCAGCACTCTTCAACTGAATTTGGTACCAAACAAGCAGCTTTCACACATTCAGACAGAGAAAATCTAATCCTGGCAAGTTATTGGATTAGTGAAAGTTAAAAACACACACCAAAAAAAGCTGAATCAACATTATAAAGTAGAATTTGTAAAAAGGAGCCTAGTTGTTGCTGCAGAGCTGCTACAAAGTCAGACAGTGTCAGTCAGGGTTTGAAGAACAGTCACAGAGCAGACTGTTGATATGACACAAGACAAGTGGGAAAAAAACATTGACGGACACAGTGAGAAATAAATAGTTTTGCTCTTTGGCTTTTCACTCGGTGAAAGACAACAACAAATATGTGTCCGTCTCAAGCTATTTTTTGAGTAATGGATAATTGCCAAGTTTGATACCAGAGAGGAAATAATGCATGGCACTACCAAAATTATAGACTGGCTACTTTTGGCTAAAAATAAACAAAAAACTAATGGAACTTTTCCCCTATACAGCTCCAGCACAGCTCCAGCACGGCTCGACCCTCCTTTTTTTTGCTTTTCCATAAGGGATGGTACTTTTTTTAGTACCAGATCTGGTGTGGTTCCAAGCGATACTAATGGCGCTTTTCCACTACATAGTTCGGCATGGCTTGACTCTTCTTGGTTCGGTATTCTTTACCATGACTAAAGTACCTCCTCAGTGTGGAAGGGAATATCACAGCCACGCAAAACTGCTGTGACTTCGTTTTATTCGCGACACAAACACACAAAAAAGTGATGGTCAAAGCATTTCTTTTAGGTGTACTGAATTATTGGAATCACTACATTAAAAAGATTTGTTAAATTCTTTCCTCATGATCTATTGTTCAGCATTGCTCGGTTTGATTCCTGTGTTGGACATTGCGCTCGTGACTCTTCCCTTTGACAACAATCTCTGACCAATCAGTGGCCGGCAGCCGCTTGACGTTACATGTAATATTGGCTCAGATCGACTCGAACCACTGATTGGCCAAACTGAGTAGAGTCAAGCCATGTCATGCTAAGCCGTGCTAGAAGTGTGTAACAAAAAAGCACCATAAATTATAGCTAATTGTTATATCATCATCATCATCTACTATTTGACATCAGACACTCAGGCAGTGTGTTTTCAGTGACTTAGTGTGGTCCAATAAGGATGTTATAAAACTAAGTATAACAAAAAAAAAAAATAAAATAAATAAAAAAATAAACAAACATTAAAAAACATAATTATATAAATACTTGACCTAATTTGTGGGGCATCTTATTATCACAAGGTGACAGCAGCAGGCTTTTAGTTTGAGAGTTTCATGTGTGTTTGCAGAAGTAATTAAATGTATGAGGCTCCTTGAATGCATCCTCTAAACTCAACACACTGTCGATCCTTCATACAACTTAACTATAAAAAAACTTATCTCTTTTGCTGTGCTGCAACTATTTCAACCAGTCAAATTCAAATGTAACCTAAAAATGTAAATACTTGTTTACTAAATGGGTTAAGTCTTTCACAAACTAGTTAACAAAGACTCCTATAGTATTCTCCTCAGTTGCACACAGTAAGAGTACATGTATACAGTAAATAAGAAAAATAACTGCCTCGTGGTTGTTTGTCTTATTCTGAATGAGCTGGGATTATTTATATGTGTTATTGCATATTTTTAGGCTCTTGACCATTTCTGAACCCATATTCATACATACATATACTAAACTTACATCTGTTTGCCTGCTGTAACCTATTTTGTAAACCCTTTTTTCAAATATGGTGCAGCTATTTTTAACAAGCAGTCTTTATGTGGTAACGTGTTTTGAAAGGGGCATTTCTTTGAGTGTCTGACCTACAAAAATTGAAGCTTCCAAAACTGTGCTTGTGTAATGCAGCCTATTTACTCATATGCCTTGGTTTGTCCTTATTTTCTGCATTTTTCTTACAGCGGCAGATGTAATCAAAGCAGCAGCTTCAGTGTTGTACCTGAAAAAGTAAGAGCAGCCTCTGACCGAGTTATGGTTGAAGTGTTCGGTTGTCTTTTCACTGCCATAGTCTTCACCAGGATCAGCCCAGATCAAGTCGCACATTGGCCCAAAAGCTGGAGGCTCTTTAAATCTATCCAACTGTTGAACACAGAACGCAAACAAAAGTTATATAAACAAAAAGCAATGGAAAATGATTATTAATAATAACATATTTTATTTATGTTGCACTTTTAAAAGGGTGCTCAAAAAGACTTTACGTATATTTAAAGGCCATAAATTCAAAAGGAAAGACACAGTGGAAAGGTCAGCGCAGTGTTCCAGAATGTGGGATATGGAGAGATGGTTCAATTCAATTTTCAACCAAATAACAGCACACATTATCTCAAGGTGCTGTGCATAGTAAGGCTGAAACCTTTTACAATATTACAGAGAGAAGAGAAGCCCAACATTTACACAATGAGCAAACACTAGGCAACAGTGTTAAAACTCCCTTTTAACAGGAAGAAATCTCTGACAGAACCAGACTCAAAGATGTGCGGTCATCTGCCTAGACAGGTTGGGGTGAAAGGGAAAATGGGGGACAGAGGAGAGGTGAGATAGAGACAGAAGAGAGAGAGACCAACAGTTGCATCAAATTGAGACAGTTCTGAATCAGTTATGTCATGTTTATAGACATAGTCATGTTATATGGTTGGTATCAGATGAACAGAGGCTTCTTTAGGGGCTGTGATGATAGAGCAGATGGATGATAGAAGGATTTTAAACTGGAAGTTGTTGGACTGGAAGCCATTGGAGGTTTTCGGAGGATGGGTGTGATGTGGTCAGTGTGGGTGAGGAGGCGTGCAGCAGAGTTCTGGATGAGGGATTCAAAGGGTTTTCAATTCACTTACTTTCCTTATGTCGTCTAAGCAGTTGATTTCTGGTGAGAGTCCGCCGTGTACACACAGGAACTGTTGATTGAGCAGAGCAGCGAGGGGAAGGCAGTCAAAGGCCTCCATACAAGCATCGTACACCCTTTCCGAGTATTTTATTTTACCTGCAGCAAACAAAATAATGTAGCTCATCATATTAAGAACAAGCTGTAACTCTTTCACAAAACTCATTCTGACAAAAGCCGCCCTGGATTCTGTATCAACAGGAGGACAAATGATTGTTTCCAGAGAGAGTTATTGGTTTGAAGGAAGTTGACTCCTAAAGCTTTAGGTTTTTTAAGTTTTTTTTTTTTTTTTTTTTTAGACAATTAAAACAAGTGCTCTGATTTTTCAGCTTCTTAAATGTGAATATTTTCTAGTTTCTTGACTCCATACAAAAAAAACCACAATGATTAAAGGTGAATAACTTTGTTTTTTGGACAAAACAAAAAAATTGAGTACATCATTGTTTCATTAAGAAATCAACAATTTCTGACATTAAAGAACCAAACAACAAATCCATTAATGGAGAAAATAATCTTAAAATGATTATGAAAACAGTAGTTTGAGCCCTGAAATTTGAGTTAAGGGATCACCACAAGCAAAATATGACATCTGTTTTTAATTGTTAAACAGATTAAATGAATATTTGAATTCTGCAACAAAATCCATACCCTCCATCTTTGAATCTTGAAATATAATTGATCACTTGTATATGTTGTCGACGACAGTAAGTAGCCGACACAAGACAAAATGAAGAATCAGAATGAATCGCACGGATTCAGATTCATTGCATTCAGTAAATCAGCTTGTTCAGGTTTCTCTTTTCCCACAGAAGGTGATGTTGCTGCTGTATAATAAAACAGGCACCAGACAGCGGTGACTCATCCTCATTTCAGCCAACAACGTCCACCAGCGGAAACGCCCTCACAGTATAAACTCACAGTAAAGTGCTTAGCAAAGGGGATAAGAATATAGTCAACATGCTGGTATTTGTCTAAAACCTAAAGCTTTACCTGCAAGTGTAGTACATTCTAATAAATGACTGCTGTCGTTATAAAAAATATTTTGGTAGGACTACATCAATTTTCTTTCATTTTCCTGATCTAACAACAATCTATTATTTTCTCAGTTAATCCACTTATTTGGTCCACAAAATGGTAAACTGTGTTTTCCAAACCTCAGAGTGAAATGTTTTGTCAACAAACCAAACATATGTAATCATAAAGGTAGAATAAAAGAGAAGAAGCTGAAAACATTTTCTTTTGTTTTACATAGGGTTTGCCTATGCCATATGAGCCATAAATAATATATATTTTTAAAAGCTCTAAATCCTCCTTATCCTGTGCTGAATTAAAAAAAAAATTCCAGGACTGTGCAATGTAAAGCCTTGCAACCACTGGTGCAAATGTTAAATAAATAAATAAAACCACTACAGTGCTTTTACTTTGAAATGGGTAAAGGATGTGTTGTATTTGTGACACATGATACAGATAAAAAACTGTTTGCCTACTGTTTATTTGAGCTAAAATTTACCCACTGTGTGAGGCAACTAATCATGCTCTTCAGCGGTGAGTGGAGGGAGAGAGTTGCTGGTTCGATTGGTGTCACTTTTTATAAAAAAAAAAAAAAAAAAGATTATTACTGTGTGGCATATGCAACAAAGTAAAATAGCAAATATGGAAAAAGCCTGAGGATCAGTCCATCAGAAAAATTAAATGATTAATTGTTTTGAATGAGTGGGAGACCACTATCTGCAGAAATTACACACTCTGCATTAAAAGAAAAAAAACACATTCAAACCATTAATTAGTTATCAAATTACTAAGTGAATAACATATAAGTTGATTACAGATCAACTGATTAACTGTAAAGTCCTATGTTGGAGCAGCTGTCATGATAATCTTTGCTGTCTGCCAAAGTGTGTGTGTGTGTGTTTGCATATTAATTCCTCCACACCTGCTCACACACACATACACAATTCACACATTCAGAGAGAGAAATCAGTACGTGTTACTGTTTCATCAGCACCACGTCAGACTGTTTTCTGCTCTCCAGCCGTTTGTCATTTGCAACATGAAAAAAGAAAAGTCGTCTTCTCCTCTGTGGAGAAATGCTGCTGAAGTGCATTGTCACACTCACACTTTCTGACAAACACATTCAACTTTGGAGTCAGCTGTTACTATCTACTACTCTCACTACTGCAACAGTCTCAGATTATCTTGCAAACCCCACCAGAAGCCAAACAAATGTAGCTCCGGAACAAATAAACTCCATCAGAAATATGTTTTAATGCATTATCGCCTCAGAGGTGGATGATAAATTAACCTGCAAGAGTGACTGCTAGAGCCAGCCTGCACTGCTATACTCTACAGTACAGTGTCTGAAATATGAAACATGAGTGATACAGGCTGCTGTGAAGTGGCAGAGAACACATCAGACTCGCACAGCTGAGAGACACATGCTGCACTTACATTCCTGTTTGAAGGTGAAGTACTCTGTGAGGTGCCGGCACTCGTGGTTCCCACGCAAGAGGAAGAGTGTGGTGGGGTGGTTGATCTTGAGCGACCAGAGGTAGAGAACACACTGAGAGGACGGACAGGGAGAAAGAGAGTGAGAAGGAGGGGCAAAGAAAAGGTGACAAAGAAGTGTGTACAAATTATTTTCGGGATTCAACCTTACTAATACAATTAACACACATTTTCTTCCATATCAGTTTAAGTAGGTATTTACATTAGGGCTGCAAGTAATGATTATGTTAATTATCGATTAAGCTGTCAATTATTTGATTATTTTAGCTGTCAACTAAATTTCAGTAACGCTTGAAAAATACTGATCGGTGTTCACCAAACCTGGAAATTAGGTTAATTATTAAGGCTTAATGATAACTAATCACATTTAAGGAACTGAAAAAAAAAGTTATTTTGTTTTAATTATTTGAAAAAAAAAATAAACTAATTAAATGATTATCAAAATTGTTTACAATTCACTTTGTCATTCCCAACTTCACTGTAAGATTAATTTAAAGCTTTAGTTAATAAAATGATCAAATGAATTCAGTGACTCTCATAATCTGTCTTTTTTGCACGGGAAAAAATGTGGCTAGTGGAAATTCGGATTAGCCTGGTAGTTACCAAATGAAAGTAGTCCCAAACTTTAAATCTTTCAGTATGCTTTGAACCAAAGTTATCAAAATGGTACCAAGCTGTACAGCGGAGTAGTGGCTAGCATTGTTGCCTCCAGTCCAGTTTGAACAAGAGTCTTGCTGTATATTCTCCCCAGGTACCACAGTCCAAAAACATGGAGAGGTTAACCAGGCACTCTAAATTGACCACAGGTGTAAATGTGAGAGTGAATGGTTGTTTATTTATGTATGTTTGTCCTGCTAGGTCACCCTATGCCAGCTGCAATTGGGAAACACTGTGATGTTTTACTGCATCAATATTCTCTTACACCCCTATTGAAAGAGGGGCTAAAGTAAAAGATAAAATAGTGACCATAGTAACCTTGACACTAAGCTCCTTTGTGGCATTGCTTTCTTCTTTAACAAGCTTGTTGTAAGGCGGTTACGTTTTCATCAACATGGGTTTATCTGCAAGTTTGTCCGGTTAGAAACAGGTAGGGTAAGTGATCACCCAAGTATGTTGCCATTACATTTTGGTATGAATCGACCCACTGATGGTGTCAGAAAAATGATCATACTTTCTAGAAATCCCCATCTACTATAATTGGCAAAACTGAAGGAAAATCATATCTCTGTCAAACATGTCTGTGAAGATTCTCAGTCATCCAGGTCATGGTATCCAAAGTGTAGTAAAAAAAAAGGCAACTGGACTTAGTTGAATTTCTTGAAGACGTTTCGCCTCTCATCCAAGAGGCTTCTTCAGTTCTGTTTGACTGGTGGAGAGTCTGGGACTTATAAACTCTGTCAGGTTTTTGGTCCATGGGGTGTGGTTTCCTGTAGACCTCCACATTTAAACCACCTACAGTGCTGTTCTGGACTCCCCCCCCAGGAGGTTTCACACACATTCACACCTGAGGTCAAATACAGTTGATGACTCAGGTGAAACTAAATCAGACAATAGCCAATGACTAACGACTCAGGTGAAACTAAATCAGACAAAAGACAATATCCAACGACCCTTGATGACTTAACGACTCATCTAACCTTTTAGTTAACAACTCACACCCCCTTCCTGTCCAAACCACACCCCATGGACCAAAAACCTGACAGAGTTTATAAGTCCCAGACTCTCCACCAGTCAAACAGAACTGAAGAAGCCTCTTGGATGAGAGGCGAAACGTCTTCATGAAATTCAACTAAGTCCAGTTGCCTTTTTTTAACTACACTTTGGATATCTCTGTCAAAATTGATCAGATTTGAATGAAATTTTGTATGTCAGCAAGATCACACTCTACCGTCAGACTGGTCTCATCCAAATCTAAATCAGATTACGGATTTAGTGCCAACTCAAATTTAACATGATGCATTGAACAAGTTCTGCTGTGTGTTTATTAGTGACGTCTTAACAGATTAGCCTGATTTTTGTCACGCTTATGTAGGATGGTGAGTGCCGATATGTGTGACAGAGTGTTAAAGCCTTGGCAGACGTCTCTTGTTGGGTTTTTGACGTGTCTGTGACGTCACAAATCACCACAGGGCAGAACAACCACTGGTTGATGGGGACGGTGTTAATCGTCTTTTTTTTTTTAGGTGGGTTCACAAATCTCAGGTATACTCGTTAATTTCAGTGTGACAGAGGCTTAATAATGAGCTGTGAAGTGTGTGTAAATGTGTGGAGGGGGCTGTTGGTGTGAGTGGATCTCTCATGTGTGGAGGTGGAGAGAGGTACATGGTTTGGAGTGGCTGGAAGCTGACATGAGTTTAATGAGAGCCCTCTGTTCAAGCTTGAAGTGTGGGAGGCAGACAAAGAGGTAAGGTACAAGGCTTTGTGTGACAGACATGAACTTCACATCAAAACCAGACACACACACACACACACAAGTCTGTGCCTGATGTGTTCTAAAGAGGCTTGAACGGAGGGTTAATCCATGGACATTCTTAGATCAAAGATTCATTTATTACCAAGTAGATAAAGAAGAGCTCATGGAAAGAAATGAATTGCTCGCATGTGCTGAATTTAGACTTTGGCAAATTGCTTCAAGAGGCTGCAGGGAGTCTGCTCACAATGATTTCCATTTTACTCGATCTGTCTTGTGAGTAAGTGAAGTGAGCTCTGTGGGCCTCCAGAAAAATGAAGGGAATTTTCTGCCCTGCTCTTAAAAGGCAAATAACTAAGAATCTGAGGGTTTTAAAAGGGCAATTCTGTTTTGTTTTGTGGTGACTTCACATCGGAAACACAGATTTGCTTTTGATTTGTAGAAGAAATGGCCCATAAATTCAACTGCAAAAGTTCCATAATCATAGCTTATTGTGAAGCATGAGCACCGTAATAATTTAATGAATGATTAAATGGCAACTTGATAACTCATTAATTATCTAAAATATTTTAAAAAAATGTCCCGTTTCATTTTCCTTCACGTACATGCTTTTTACTTAAAAATAGAGTATATTTAAGATTGAGCCATGTCAAAGATGATTTTATGTCATCATGATAAAGGTTTTCTGAGTCATACTCCTATCAATCAGATTTAAAATTAGGGATGCATGATATTGGACTTTTTGCTGATATGTGAATATATCGGTAGCGCTTGGGCAAGTAAACTTATACCAAGACCAATATACAGTATATATTTTTTCACTGCACAAAACTGCAGAGCTCATTTAGTCTCTCCTGGGGTGAAATTAAAATATTTTGCATACTCATGTCGCAGCAGATGCAGATATAATTTTCTTTATTGTGCAAAATAAAGAAACTATATAAAAACTATATAAAAATATATATAGTTGGAGAGGGGGCAAGCACTGAAGCCAGAGTGGTAGCTGCTTAACCGATCTCCGATAATTAATTTTAAAGCCAATATTGGTAGATGCAGATATTGTGCCAATAATACTGAGCATCCCTATTTAAAATACCTGTTAACTAACCACCTAATTGATGCACAAAACAGTTAACCAATTATTAAACACTTAGACAAATTAGACAGATAATCCACAATTCTGATAATGCATTAACAGGTTCAAGTGTTCTTTTAAGACCAAATCAATATATCTGTCACATTTCGACCAATATCTCTTGAATTTTTTCCAAACAATGTCAAAGTCGGCACTGCACACAACGGTGCCCTTACTAATTTACCTGTCAAGTTTCAAGCCGGTCAAGCAAACCATTGTACAGTTGTACAATTAACAAACAGACGTTCCTTGCATTTACAGATAGATGTTTCATGTATTTAATATTTAGATGAGAATCATATTTATTTAACCAATGAAAACAACTACGTCTGTGCTTCTAAGCCGCAAAATGTCTGCCGATGTCAAGTGCTCTTAAAAAAAACAGGCTAAACTCACTCTTCCCTCGAGGTTGCCTTATTTCTAAATTGTATTTAAATAAGTTGCTTGACAGGTAATCATGTAAAAGACAGTTTGTGTTCCATTTCTTTGAATTAGCTGCCGCGGCTCCATGTAGCTCGTGACAGCAGTGACAGCGGGATGTGCACTCAAAGCTCCACTCTGTGATCACACCCATGCTTCAAGTGTGGTGGGTGCTGGTGAGGCACTGGAGTGACACTGATGAGAGCAGTGGCTCACACAAAGTGAAGTGTTTTTCAAGTAAAGAAGAGGTGATACACCTCTGCTGGGCTGGCAGTGTTTATAGAGACACTCCTCTATTGAGATACATGGGGGGAAATAAGCACAGAGCGAATTTTCAAGGTCTTCTGTGGAGACTAACCTTAAATAGGCATCAGACTATGATTCCCTATGCTGCTTCAGTCGTCTTCTTTCATCTGTGACATTTCACCCACCTCAGTATACTAGCCAGTGTTCATCAAAAGACCCTGCAGCGAGCTCAAAATGTTGGCATACTGCTTGTTGGCTCTTAGAAACAGCTGGCAGCACACCATCCTGAGGGAAAACCCTTTATCAAAACCTCCCACTTTACAAATATTAATATTTCCTCCATATAACAAAGAAATCGTTAAAACAAAGCAAGACAATTTCTAACACCAATCAAGATTTTTCTGACATTTAATGGACCAAACAACTAATTGATTAATCGAGAAGATAAACAACTGATTGACTGATGAGGAAATAATCGTTAGTTGCAGCCCTACACTGAATAACACTGGAGAAAAGAGGAGCGCTGTAGGAACAGGAACAATTATTTTCATAATCGTTTAATCTGTCACTTAGTTGTTTGACAGTGTTGTCAGTGTTTCCCAAACCCTGAAATTATGATGGCTGAAAATGTCTTGTTTTGTCCTCAAACCAAAATGATTGAGATTAAGCCAGAAAATGTTCACATTTAAGAAGCTGAAATATCAGAGCGCTTGTTTTAGTTATTAAAAAAACACTCAAACCAGTTAATTCATTATCAAAATGGTGATTATTTTAGTAATGAATTGATAATCAATTAATCACTGCAGCCCGAGAGAGCTTGATTGGTACAGAGGCTAAACTTTACAGAGTTTAAGATTTTAGGGAGACCCTATTGGTTTGTAAACAGTCACTTCTCTGCAAAGGCTTCTGTTTGCAAAAACCTTACTTCCTCAGGACATTAACCAATCAAATGCTGATCTGGGACTGCCTAATAAATAGCAATACAAGTGACTGCTGCAGAAACCTGGGTCCAATTCCAGCCACCATCATTTGCTGTACATTTTACCCCAAACCCCTATTTCACACAATGCTGTCCTACCCAATAAAGGCAAAAAATTTTAAATGTAGCAAAGTTACATTTTTTTTCTATTGTGCATAAATGTGACACAGTAGCATGAGAAATATTGTAATTATGAATTATTTTGGCTCCAATAATCACTCAATGAAAATCTGATTTTGTGACAGCTTTAATACCAGGGCAGGAAGAGAGCAGAGGAGATGAGTTTGCAGCAGTAGTGTTTCCTAGGGATAGATTGTTAACCACTTTAGCCATGAAACAGCCACATCTTTAACTGAAAACATGTTCCCAACAGCCACCACCCTCTGGCCAGGGGTCTCTGTCAGTACAAACCCTGCAGCTGCACTTTATACAGTCAAACTCCAGCTCTCTGTACCATTTCCCCGCCTTATTTTTAACTCTTTCTAGCAGTAGGTGAACTCTGCCCAGTGGAGTTATTTTCTCAGAGCAAAATATATTTACTCAAGGAGCAGTAAGATGACTAAGCTACAAAGATTTTGTAGCTTTTCAGACATTAGTCACCATATTGACCATCACACCCCATCCTCCAGTTTGTCTTCATTACATAACACTCAGATACAGAGGTAGGGAAGGGCATTTCTGGCAAAAAGGCTGTGCAAATATTCAAAAGACCAATCAAATATTTGAATATTCTAAACTCCAGTTAGCCAATGAAAGTAATGCAGGGTTCACTGTGTGTTGGAGCTAACAGGAGCAGCTAATGCGATGCATTCAAAGACCCTGGTAAATTTCATCAGATCTGCAGGACCTTCAGAAGTTGAGCTAAGATGCATTCAAGAAGCCTGGTAAATTTCATTAGTATTGCAACCACACATGAAGTCCAGTAATTAAACGCTTGCTGAACTAGTGAGATTTTGTTTTTATAAATGCAATCATTGATAAAAATGTTTGTTTTGCATTTTTTTATTATATTACCAAAAGTCAAATTAACTGATTTACTTTTTTTCTATAATCAAGCAAATAATCACATACACATACCTAATTAATTACTAACCCTAATTACCCTCACCCTAATACAGAGGGAGTGATGGTTTGGGCAGTTTTATATAATCGGTATCTATGGATTATTATTTAATGGAAGGACGTAAAATAAGCCTTGTTTCTGGAAATGTTTTTGTCTAAAAAAAAAAAAAAAATCTTGTCAAGCAAGTTTTACACTTAAAATAATTACCGGTTTGCGTGTTCACTATTGGTGCATATTAGGCATTAGTTAAATAAGTCAAATTCACATACTTAAACGTATAAACGTATAAATTGTTAAAGTCATCTTAATCAAGTAAATAGTCATTTTAAGTAAATATTTCTTACATGACAGAATTTCAAGTTTCAAGTTTCTTAAATTCTGGCCAGTTTTGTCTAGTCTGGCCTCATATTAACAGTACAGAACAGTACGGTCTGGAAGTGGCTGTAGCTTTACAAGCTAGTTTTAACTATTTCTGCTATTCAAATTACCCCAATGTCATATTTTGTTTCTTAAAACAAAAACATTTAAAAATCAATTTAAGAAAATTTGGCCTATTTCTAGTAGGGCTGTTTTTGCAGTGTATTTAAACAAGTTTATTTTTTATTCCCAGAAATGTAAGAAATGCTGCTTTTTTAAGACAATTTTAAAATAAAAAATAATTAATAAATGATATATGACCATACCTCAATACTGAAGTATCCCCGATCTACGTAGTCACCGAGGAAAAGATACCGTGTGTTACTGGGTGACCCCCCAACTTCAAACAACTTCATAAGGTCAAAGAATTGTCCGTGGACGTCACCACATACTGCAAAAAGACAAAAACACTACAGTTAGTACTCATGTGACAACGACAACTATAAAACATACAGCCATTTATTTAAAAATAAAAGCCACAACGCAAAGAAATCTGGTTGAATCACACAGTCAGCCACTGCAACCACACCCTAAAAATGTAAATACAGATAATGTTTGTAGAAAAGGGAATAATATTTATAATTTCAATAGAATATTGTTATAAGGAACAAACACTGGAACTGACCCATTTACAGTGTCGTTTTTGTCGTGATGCCAGATGAACCCATACTTGGACACAATCAAATGGCTAAATTTACAATTGTACAACCCTCTGGACATCCAACAGGCATTTACCAGCCTACCTGTTATTGGCGCTTCCACTTCCAACATGCACTTCTCCTGGCGCAGGATGTTGGCCCCATCATTGATGATTTTCAGAGCAACGTCCTCTTCGACCCTGCCCTCCTTGACGAGGTGGTTGCGGAGCAGCTCTGCATTGGGTTTGCCATTTTCAAACAGCTCTTTCGTAGTCAGCTTATGTTGTGGCGGGTATGGCACAGCTGGGATAAAAAAGAAAGCAAAATCTTGTGTTATAATAAATGGGTTAGAGGAGAGGGTTTTCAAACTCTGAGACCCAGCCCCCCCTGGGAAGGAAAGTTTAAATCTGTGTGACTTCCTGTGGGTGATATTATCCCCCATCACCATCGTCCCCCAAGAATCATATTTTTCCTCCAGTGTCAAAGTAATTCAGAAATAGCCATCTGTAAATCTGAGGCTATTCTGCAAGAGCTAATTCTGCAGACTTAAAAGCAGTCATTCCCAGAAAGTGGGTCAGGACCAATAATTTTTTTAGTTATTCAAACAACAAGTGATAGCTAATTTTCTTCAAAAGGTACAGTTTGTAATATATAGCAGCACTTCAGTGAGATTTCATGTTACAGCTGGATATCTTTCACCTCATTCTTCCCTTCCAAGTGTTTCGGTTGAACCTATGTAGTTTGTATCAAAACTTAATGTATGTTACGTTTGTCCTTTTTGGCTTATTGGAAAAAAACATGCTGGTCAGTAGCGCTAACTCAGCTCATGATATACTGTAAATATCATTCTGGGGTAATGAAAAAGAACAATTCAAGTATAATTATGTTCAATTTCTGCCAAATAAAAATATTTTCACCTAAACTTACAAAGTGGACCTTTGAACAAACAAAGTAGTTATCCTTCAGTGTCAGTTGAAGATTTTTCAAGCTATAACATTAAAATCAGAACTTGAGAGAAACATTGTTCATATTTTTCTTTCCCGGTCTAAAATTATGTTTTTAAAGAGCTGTTTAAAAGTATTAAATATTCTACATGATTTCATTTCTTCTGTACATTGTGTCATGTATTAACTCCTTTTCAAAATAATGTTCTGAATTATTTCCAGCATTTTATCTAAGAATTATTAAATAATTTCAACAAATACCTCATTTACCTATTGAAAATATTAAAAATTTTACAGAAATGGCAATAAAAATAATCAGAGTCAATTTTGTTAACATTTCTATTGTTAAATAAAAGTCAGCGTAAAAAAAGTGGGTCCATCAGAAACAGACAAACTGTTTTAAAAGGGTGCTACTTTGTAAGTATGCAAACAAGTGAGGGAAGAAGCAGTCTAATCTGCTATAACATGTATTTTTCCCCCAAAGATACTAACTCCAAACGGCATCACAAAAATCATAAGAAATACTGGATGTTTAGCAATGAATTGTCAAAAACAACACGTTTCATGATGTCAGTAGCACAACAACATGACAATTATCCCCAAAAAAATTTCAATTTCTCATCAATGACATATAAGAGGACATGAGGAAAGTACTGAGCAAGAAAGAAACGTTGACTCCCAGACTGCATTTACTTCGGCTGTGACCAGGTGGTGACATTTGCATTGACTGAGCTATTAAAGATTGATATACGCACACAAGTGTAAAACTGCCACGCAAGAGGTGCATGAGACAGACGATAAAAAGGAGCCCCGCACCTCACTTGACCCTCGCTCACTCACTCACTCACTCAGTCAGTCAGTAATGTGCTCCACACCACCTACACAATCCTTTTACCATCATCACAAAAGGTCAGTGCTTTTGAAGCCAAGACCTGAAAGCTTCGTGAGCGCTGTCAAGTGTGTGACAAGTGCAACTGCAAAAATGCATTGCCGCCTTATTGAGCATTCGGCAGGAGAGCAGTTAGTGGGAGCAGTTAAACCTGGAGCTTAATATGAAACAAAGAGAAAGACAACTTTACCACTCATGAACTGATGATAAAAAAAAGGGCTGGGCGATAGGGGGGGGGAAATATATCATCATGATTTTATATCATTCGGTAACGATAAACTGTATATTGTGATATAAATCAAATCCCCATATATATGAGATATATGGGGATAAAAAGCTGTTCACAGGTTATTTCCCTGGGTTAATTTCTTTTGAGATGTGCTTCTCAAAGAGTGGGTGTCAAAAATAAACTGTAAATACACTCTATTATAAAATATCTACGTACGTTTATGACCTGTAATAAATACTTAAATTACATTTCAGATAATACCTGTTTTATTTCTTTGGCTTTTTAATGTTACATGAAGGATACTTATGCGTTGTGTTATGTGTTAGAAATAATGAAATTGACTATAAATATGGTCAAGTTCCGCTATAACACATATTATTAGTTATTTAAGGAATATATATTATGTATGGTGTATTTCACAAATTTATTCAATATAATAAACATGAATATCAATGCAACAGCCTTTTAAAATCCAGGAAAAGTCAACAAATATACCATATCACAGTATCCATATCATGCTCAGTCCTACATGATAATACAGTGAATAATGTAAGAACGGGCTGTATAAATAGCTTTGAGTTTAACTTTGTATCAGGGCAGCACTCTGCAGATCACTGCTGTTACAGCAGCTTCATCAGCTGCAGACATTTGCCGACTAAGCTGTGCGCATTCAAAACAATAGTAGAGTGTGATCCAAGCCCTGGTCGCTCCCAGGGACTGTGAGGTAACCGGGATTATAGGCCAGATACACAGGAAATGCACTATGGTACCAATTAAAAATGGTGTAAAGCTAGTCAGATAATATTTCTTAATCCTGTTTGTAAAGAATGCTGAAAAACTACTGAGGCAAGTGAAAAAGATAATAGTTTTTGGTAAAAATGATTGGTTTTGGACGAATAAAAACACCAAAAACCTTGCCAAACTATTGAAATTAAAAGTCTTGTATTCATGGATTTCTGTTATCATTCAAATCTATTCACAGCTGAGCGTACAGGATGGCACTGTATGATAAAATACCGACAGTAAATCAGCTTGGGTGGATCAGCCGCGCTTGTACGATAAGCGGTGAACAAGAAACAAGGGAGAGAAGGAGGCATTCTGAGAATGTTTTCACACCCACGCGGAGCAAATCAAAGTGCAGTATGAAAAAAAAGAGCGTTAATGAGTTTTCTTTAGTGTGGGTGGGTTTGCTAATCAGTGGTGCAGTGTCTGAGCACACAGGCAGCCTAATGTATTTCTCACTCAGGATTGTGTACAAGTCTGGACATGTGGAATACATTAAGAATTCAGATGCATCGTGTCTTTGGATTATTTTATGCAGCTTTTCTTTTCAGTGCCACTGCAATAATAAAGCAGACACTGTGAAAAATGGCACCGCAGGTGTTTGACTTGATGTAGCAGATGAAGGTAATTGAGTTCAGGTAGGCTACAGATGATCAAACTGTCTATATATATATATATATATTTTTTTTAAAGAAATTAGAAGAAATTATTGTGACTCAAATCACAAGAAGGCAACTCATTTACAGCCATATCTGTACAACCTGATATCTGGCAACCAAATCATTTACAAGAGATGTTTGGTAAATTAATTTCAACCTAATTTAATGCATGTTACTTAAAACATAACCACATAAATCTTAACTTAATAGGTTAGAAAAATTTGTTTGCAAAAAAACGTCCTTCCCCGTCTTTGTGAATCACTGGTGTGGACCACAATAGAAAAGTCTTCACTAGCCTGTCGCTGAGAACAAGCTGTCATGCGTTGACCGGTGTGGTATAAATAAACAGTAAGTGCTGCCAGGCCTATGAGGCACGGCCACGAAGCGAGCAATGAGGTGAGGTTCAAGCCTTAAGGACAGATTAGGTAAAGCCTCAATTAGCAACGGCTTCCAGATTCATGGGCTGTTTACCTAAAGGCCGTGACACATTTATGGAAGACTTCAGACTCTATGAAAACACGATGACACACAGAGAAAGAAAGAAGGGCTACAACAAGTTCTCTTCAAGAAGAGGGCATAAAGAATACAGAGGAGGGATGAGCCGATACAACAAGTTCAAGAGAATTTAGTACAGTAATAGTTTTGTATCATTTTGGAAAACAAGTTCCAAATAATAAATTATAAAACCACCCTTGTATTTTCATGTATACAACCAACTTTGGGAACACAACAGTGTCATAGCCCCACCTCTTGCATTCCCATGTTTTCCGTAAACATGGAATCATTTCAAGAAATGTCTTGGAACAAAAAGACTCTAAATGCTATAATATACGTATATATGCATGCCAGGCCTGTATGTGGTGCTGTAACGCTGCCACATTAATACACCAAAAACAGTATAGAGTGATAGCATAAAGCTTGTGCAACAAGATGACAGCAAAAAAACACGTTGACAGTGAATGCAAGAGGCGGAGCCATAACAACTGTTTTTGCATTTCCAGAAATTATGTATTGGTTGCATACACGAAATTGTAACTGCAGTTTTTTATAGATTTCTTTTTATTCACCTACCGGGCTGGATATTAATACCGACAGGCCATTTTGGCCAAATGGCCACTAGTTGCTGACCACTGTCCTACATGCTTGGAACGAAAGGCGGTGAGGTGAGGTGAGAGATGTTCAGCTGCAACATGCAACTTCACCAACGATGTTTATAAATACTGAACTCTCCACCCGCCTGGAAAGGAAAATATCCACCACCACCACCTCCATCCCCTGTTTGCCTGTACAATCACAGCTGGATCAGTCTGTTCACACAGAGATAGAAATAAACTTCTGGCTGCCAATAAACAGCACCACTCAATCCAAACAGACTCCACTGTAGGCTGAAAGAAAACAGTGGTGCAGACAAAGTGAAGCCAACCATTCAGGTACTTTTCTCCTCCCAAACACATAATCCAGTGAAGAAAAAAAACATTTTGTTATGAATGATAAGCTGCCACAACCCTGACATTGGCTTCTTGTTATTATTACTAGACACTGCCTGGCCTAATTTACATTAATGTTTGATGAACTCTTCAAAAACACAGACGCAGTGGGCCACTGCTGCATTGGATCAACACCCTCACCGTCTGGCATGACAACAAACGACACAAGGAAACAAAGACACTACTATCTACCATCCTGCCCACTGAGGATAATGTTTTGGACAGTGATACGAGCCAGCGTCTAGAATATGTTCACTATTGTTTCAAAATCCACACAATAGGGCAGGATTGAATTACAAAGATGCGGCTGGGTAGAGATGAATGGATCAGACTGTGGCTGGATGAATCGTAAAGTCCACTTCAGATTGCGCTTATTATCAGTGAATGCATTAACCCTCGAAAGCTAAATAGCCAGGCCTTGTGTTTTATCACCATCTCTGTTAGTAAATTGACGGATGTGGTAGCAGTGGCATACATTTTTTTCCAGCGTGATGACAACAGCAATAATCTAGCTGAATTCATATTAAACATTTAAAAAACAAATAGTCATTGAAACAAAACTAGTTTTGTCTTCGTGAGGTGGTGCAGGTGACACTGTACCTTCAAAAGTGCATAGGCAGAGACATCCAAGTTAACTAAACACAAGATTGACAAAATAATTAAAAATCTGACCGTTTTTGCAGACTAGATGTTGCTAAAGGATGTGGAACCCACGCATTTACCGCATGCCACAACATATTTCGATTCAGTGTAGAACTTCCAAAGGTCAGGTGTACTTTTGACCCAAAGAAGACCTACATCGGATCGAAAACGGCCTCAAAAAATTTGCAGGCTCCACCTCCTTTTGCACCTTCTTCTGACCATGCACCTCCAGAGAAAAAGAGCTGATTTGTTTACATTTTCTTATTGTCAAAACTAGTTGTTTCTCACAAAAAAACCTAGGTGACATTTTGTGTTCAGTTACAGGTCTGAGGAAGGACTTGGGTCTTAAACTTCACTATGCTGTAGGAAAAAGACTTTTGGGGAAAGACAATTGGTGTGCAGACATGTTTTGCCTTTTACCATAAATTAGAGCCCTTGGATTTCTACGATTGTAGAAGTGAGCAATTAAAATGGAATCCACTGTTAAACACAGAATAGTGTGAAATTTGCCATGATTTGGCTGAAACCGAGAGGTCGGAACATTTTGCTGAGACAATATTCCAGGAGGGGCATGTGCGCGTAAGACTAGTGCAGCCTTCACAACAACGTCTAAACGGCCATCCAAGACAAACCGTTACAGAACTAAAAAGTTACAGAATTCAAAACAAACTCTAAGTCTGTCAGGTAATCTCTTGCTATGTAAATTCTGCCACAAAAACACAAGTGACGACCACTCAGTTTCTAACAAAGAACAAGAAAAACAATAAGCTAACAGGAGCCTCTACAATTACAGCTATAAACACGTCAATTCTAAACAAGAATTGGCCCAGGACTTTGTGACTGTGTGTGCCAAGTCAAACATTCCTAGAGAAAAGTTTAGAAACTAGGTAATTTTTTGCAAAATCTTGCAAACAAGATTTGCGTAGCCTAAACATGAGTGTAGCCTCCGACAATGTGTAGAAGAACATCAGCATGGCATTTAATTTAATCACTTTTGCCGTAAAATAGAAGATAAAATAAAAGATTTCATAGGGCTGTAACGTACATCTATGGACCTGCAGCATAATCCCACAGTATTGGGCGAAATTGTCATATCATGTGACCAAAAGATTGAGCTTCCAGTTTGTAAGTCAACACGTAAGCTCTTTCACTGCTGAGTGTTCCTGTCAAACGCAGAGCAGCATTAGCCTTAGGTTGACTACCTGCTAAGCCCTCTTACAAACATCACTGCTGCTATGTGGCACCACACACCAAAGTTCATCTGCAAAGAGCCCCATCTTTTTTTTAATCAATTCTTTTGAGATATTTCATTTATCAGTTCAGTACTGGTTCCAGATCTCGACTTAATGTGTCGTCGTCTTTAACACAGTCTAAATTTCTCCCGTTTTCTTCCCAGTCACGTCCTTATTCTCTCTCCACCATGTGGCTTGTCCATGTTGGGAACATCACTGGGGAGATTCTTTCCACAATTAACTCACCCTCTCTCCACTGGCTCACACTTCAGCATTCCTGTGCCCTGGCAGGACACTCTCCCATTGCCCTTGCAGACAGACAGGGATGTGGGTTGCGTTGGCATTAAGTAATAGTGGAGGTGGCAGAGGTGGGGGTCAGGGCTCTCTCCCTCTCGGGATAGCAAACTCAGACTCGGCCCCGCCTGTCCCGTCTCGTCTCAGCAGACACAACAAACGGAGGCTTGCGTGTCCATTGAGCCACGACCTCAGTGTGAAGGAATCCATCTTGTCAAGCTCTGCTGGTAACCTGAGCAGACGTTGTGTATTCCTGTGAGCGAGCAACTGCCTCGTGAATTCAGATTTCATCCACCCTAAATGTCAAGGAGATTGAGCACCAATATAGGACGACTTCTCTCCTTTTGTGGTGGCGTGTTACATATTATAGCGGTGGACAAGGACAGAGACGTGTCTGTGTAGTTCTGTCAGCAAAAAGTCACACCCACGAGTAACCAAGCATCGACTGGTAAACAGGGAGTTTCCTTTGGAACAGTTTAGGGATGGGGTTGAAATGGTTAGACGATGTCCACTGGACTGGTCATGTGATCATGCGTTTGTAGAGAAAAACATTGTGATGGATGACGGAATCATGATGCCTACACTACCCTGGTGGTCGGGCATCCACTTGTTAGATATAGAGTTGGTGTAGAGCTGGTTTAGAGCCAGGTGATTGGATTAGTGCAGCTGTAGGAAGGTGTCTAAATATGCTCTGCTCTTGTGTCTTCAGTAGTTAGCTGAAGGCAACTGGACTGCTGAGTGCTTAAGTTAAAGTCAAACTATGCTGGATATTTACCCTAATTTAACAGCTTTGGAGTCATGGTGATTGTTAAATGTCTTGTTGCAGGGCGACTGAGGGCTGTCTGTACTCCCTCTGCTGTCTGTCTGCAGAAAATCAGCCTTGCAAGATCAGAGCTACCGGCCCAGAGTCCTCAGAATCAGAAGTCTCACAGTCCTGGGTCTCACAAGAAACATGAATTGCTTCTCAGCACTACACACACACACACAAAACCTAGCCAAGTGCCAGCTATAATATCAAGGCAGCGATAGTGTTAATTCCAAAAGTGTAGCAAAAAAAAAAAAGGCAACTGGACTTCAGTCCTGAAGAAGCCTCTTGGTTGAGAGGCGAAACGTCTTCAAGAATTTCAAGTCCAGTCGCCTTTTTTTGCTACACTTTTGGATACCATGACCTGGATGACTGAGAATCTTCACAGATAGCGTTACTTATCAATTAACACTAATGCTTGTTAATTTAAGAACTGAAGAAGATGCTCCTGAACAAGAGGTGAAACATCTTCAGCTCAACTCAAGCAAGTTCACTTGCCTACAGCTAACTCCTAAATATGATTATGATCTGGATTACTGAGAATCATCAGAGATACGCTGCTTTAAAACTTTTTGAGTTGCTGGTAGAATATGAATTTTTTGGTTTACTCTACCGCACAGTGCACTAGAAACTACTGCAGTGAATGATGGGCCAAGACAGTAAAGAGTTTGTCCTTCGCTGGGTGATTTAGGGGAAAGTTGCAACACATTATAGATTTGCAGTGTCACTGTTATCAATGATTATTAAAGAAGAATGATCTACAGATTAGAATCCACAATGTGCACCTTGAAGGGTTGTATTGATTGAAAGGGTTTAATGGAAGGTCTGCACTAATATGTTATTCTTCCTTCCCTATGTTTTACAGTGACGCAATATAGGATTTCAACCTTCAAATAATGTCACCAGGATTATTTTGAAGATGTATCAACTTAAAACAGGGTGCATGGCATCACCTGCATTGGTACTATTTAACTTCTCATTTCAGGGCCATGCCACAAAAAGAACTCAACTATTCTACTGCACAGCTTTCTGTTTCTTTTTTATATTTTACACTTATTTTACAGCAAAACCTGTTCAAATTGAATAAAAGCAGACAATGTTATAAGTAATAAAACCAAACTTATTTATGCAACACAACACTGCACTACTTTATCGTGTGCTTTACCCTTGAAAGACATGAAGAGTTTTTCAGAACCATTATGTGCTTTAAGGCATATTAAGACATTTTTTCAATAATGTATTTTGGATCAGGGTTTCTCAATCCTGTCCTGGGGACCCACTGCCCAGCATGTTTGCCTGCTCCAACACATATCTGATTCAAATAGTCAGCTATTCAGCAAGCACTGCAGAAGCCTGATAAACACCCATTTATTTGAATTAGGTGTGTTGGAGCAAGGAAACTTAAAACATGCAGCTTCCCAGGACCAGGATTGTGAAACTATGCTTTTGATACTGTTTGTATTTCACAAGAAATGTCCATGTTTAACTTTAATGAGCCCATGACATAATGAGCCCTTGAAACACTATTTTTTTTTTTTTTTAAATCAGTTCCAAGAGTGGTGGGGAAATCTCAAAATGCCACTTTTATGTTTTTGTGTAAACAACCAATATGCTACTTTGGGAAAACAATTACACTTTATGTGCATGCGCAACATCGTCTTCTCCATTTTTGGAGAACATTTCACAGCGTTAAAGTGCCACATACTGGCTTGGCATATGTACTATAACATTATCTATAACACAACAAAAATTCCGAAGCAGCCCAGGCCAAGAGGAAAGGAATCGTGCTCGGAAGTGGAAGGTCACTGGTTCAATCAAAGGAAGGTCCAAGGGGAGGGGTGTCCCTGAACAAGGCACCCTATCCCCATTGCTCCCCAGGTGCAGATAAGTGCTACCCACCGCTAAAAAAATTAAAAATTACCTATTATAATTCTAGACATTTCCTGAAAACCTTTTCGATCTTTTACTTTGTGTTATGATTCGTGAGATGAGTGAATAATTAGGCCTAAATTGTCCATCACTTGTAGTTCCGCCCACTTAAAGTTATACGCCCCTGTCTTACATTCAGTAGCCAGAACCCTCTCACGCTCTACAATGTGCGGAATTGTGATTCTAGTAACCGTTTAAAACGCTTAGGTTCGCCGTCTGAGCATATTTTATCAATGTAACAGTACTTATAGTTGGTCGAATGAGGAATATGTCAGTACTCTGTCAGCATGTGTACAGCAAACATCTCCGGGCGAGGAAATGATTACTGCAAACGCTACAGGTGGCGTTTATTTCACATAGTCCTCAACGCACACGTGAAATGAAAACGGCACTGGTGCATAAATAACACTCACCTTTTATCAGCCGCTCTGTTGTGGACTGCTTCTCCGGTTTGTCTTTGTCCTTCCCTGACATCTTCGCTTCCAGCGGAGGTTAATTCTTAAGAGGGTCAAAATTCTTGGGACAGTTTTTCTTTTCTTGCCAGCTAGCCCGAGGACAAGCTAGCGCCTTTCAGAGCGGCCGTCAGCTCCGTCTTCTCTCTGTTGATGTTGGTTTTTCCAGAGGCACCGGGTTTTATTCCAACACACACACACACACACACATACATACACTACGAGGTTGGCTGGCGAAGTGGCTCGAGCTCTCGTTGAGGTTTGACCGAGCTAATTAAATCGCTAGCTTGCTTGAACAACATTCATGCTAGCGAGTAAATAAAACAATAAACAAAGTATTGTCGCCTCTGTTGTTAAAAAAGGAGACAAAATAAAAAGTTTGACGAGTTACAGCTAAAAAATACCCGGGCATAGAGGGAGGCTGCTGTTAGCAGCTAATCCGATTTAGTTGCTCTTTTTCGCGCTAGTTAGCCAGCTAACATCTTCACGGACTGGTAAATCGGCGGACAGGCAAAGAGAGCGGAGGGAGAGGTGGCGTTTCATCTTCTGTGTTCAGGCCAAAAAGTGGACATAAACATTTAAAAAAGCGGCGACAAAATGGACGACTTATTTTTTTTTTTTATTCAGTGAGTTTAAAAACACCCGGAGTTTTCCCAGAGATGCACAGCGCGACTTGACAGCGTCTCCCCCTTCGCCCGGATTAGAGTCTAATCTGACAGTGAGTGAGGAGCAGCTGTGGGTTTCCAACAACATGGTGGTGGTGGAGCCGATGTGACGTAACTATGGAAACGTAACACGTGGGTCAGGGGTGTGTTCACAGATGCAGCTGCCGTGACGGTGAGCGCGCGCCCTCTCATGGTAAATACAAGGCAAGACAAAGCAAAGCAAGTGTGTTTGTATAGTACATTTCATATACAAGACAATTCAAAGTGCTTTACATAAAACATTAAAAAGTGCATCAAAAGGAATAATGCATGAATAAGAGACGGTTAAGCTATAATTAAACGGATAAAATGCAAGAAATAAAAACCCCAGTGCATTGTGGGAGATTACTGAAATGCACCGCTAAATAAAAATGTTTTTAACTTTGATTTAAAGCAGTTCAGAGTTCCAGCAGCCCTGATACATTCTGGTAGTTTATTCCACAAGTGAGGAGCATTAAAGCTGAACGCTGCCTCACCTTGTTTGGTTCTAATTCGGGGCACAGAAAGTGGTCCTGACCCTGATGACCTGAGGGTTCTGGTTGGTTCATAATGGACCAGGCCAATAGTATGTAAAGGATTTTCTGTGGCCGATAAGTCAATATTATTACTGTTTATTTTTTTCCCCTCTGAATCATAATTTTATTTATACTTAAACTAAAACCCCCAGATTTAAAAATAAAATTAAAACAAACAGGATATTCAGGAACAAAACAACACTGGAGTGTCATGTGACAAACTGGGTGTGATTTTATGGTTTTAACCTTCATAAAGTCTCAAATTAGTTCTTCAAAGAATACTAGCTGTACTTTAATATACAATATATAAAAGGTAAAATACTAATTTTTAGGGTTTTAAAGTAAAATTCAGAGATTTGTTATTGTATACCGAAGTCCAGGACAGATTTTAAGTCTCAGAATATGTGAATGTTTCATGAGTTTTTGTATTTAAGAAGAGCTTGAAGTGTTCACATGAAAGGTTTATTAAATACAGTGGGTTGGATTTGATTAAAAATTCTTTTGAAATTAAGCTAATGTGGAACAACCTCTCTGTGAACCACTTGAAGTGACTGTTCCATTAAATTATAAAAATTATGATGATGCACATTTTGTTAATATTTTGAGCTGATATATAACCCAGTTAATGAGTGACGTCAAGGCTCACATGAGTTACTTTTTTTGTATTACATGACAGTGATTTTCTGCTTTTTAAATGGGTCTTGAATGCAGCATTTTTCAAAGCCACATGTTTATTATACATATACCTGTGTGCATATGTGTGCACGTGTTTTAAATAGGCCGTGAGGACCAACTGTCAAGCAGGAGCATTTTAATTCATTACCGAGCCAGAAACACTAGGTGACAGCCTTGTTACATTCTCTAAAAATGATTGGGCATAAACCACAACCTGTAGAAATGGAACATGAGATGTGTTAAGTGTGTAATAATAAAACAATACAAAGAGATACAAAACTTTGAGATTTATTGAACTTGAAAATAGCATTAAACTCCACTTACACATTCATTATAAGTAAATTTACCTACAACATTACACTGAAAATATCACCAACCACATATAAAACCATGGATAGAGTGGATCAGTTCAAATGTAAAAAGCAGCTCGAATGGCTAAAGAAAAAACAAACGGGGAGACTGAAGAGGAGAATCTTCAGTCTGAACACAGAGAGCAAAGGCCATGCACAAAAATAATTATCCTATATTAGTTATTCTAACTGCTGGTTTATCAAAGCTCCTTCTCCCTCTTGTGGCTTTGCCTGCTGATAAATATGCTCCGTCCATTCTGTGGTCAACGTCTTTGCCTTGAGGTGAAACACCATCACTGAGATATGATGCTGAACATTTCGGAGCCCTGTTGTTTTTCCATGTTAAAAAAAAAACAAAACAAAAAAAACAGAAACTGCAACATCAACAAGACGTGCACAAAAATTAAAAAATGTGTGAATTCACCTCAGGCAAATTTCAGCACAGAGGAGAAAGAATGGAGGAGAAGCATTAGCACCACTAGGCAAACAGCCTGAGGGTGTCTCGTCTTTCTGGCACATGTACACTTTCGCTCTGTTCTGGCCTTCTGCTTCTAGTGTGAAAGCAAAACCCGACAGACCGAGCCAGACACTGCCGCTTTCTCAGCTGTCTGGTGGCAGAACATGCAGTCGGTGGCAGGAAGAGGAAAAGAAGAAATGCTCGGTCAGTTGGGTGGAAGCCAAGCATGACACAACACCGAGTAAATCAGCAGGACGCCATTGACGTCACTTCAAATGTAGGCACTCGTGGCTCTTCGACAGTGCAGGGCGACAGCAAAAACAAGAATGTTGTCTTTTTTTTCCTGGTTCATTTAAATCGCACCAGGAAAAAATATGTTCCCTCCGAAAGACTGACTTTAAAACGGACAAGTTCCTCTTAGAGAAATCTGGCTCGCTTGGTTAGAAAAAGTGTTTCAGCTCAAAACCACAAACAGATACATAAGAAGGAACAACGGGAGAGTAATTTCACAAAATGGTTCACGTTATACAACATAAAAAAAACAGGACCATTCAAAATACTTTGACCATAACATGATGTGGCTAATCTTTGGTGCTCAGTGTCGCAGAAAACTGAACTGAACCATAAGTGTGTAGCTACAAACATACTACGATGTTTTCTTAGTCTGGGTGAACTCAGCCAAGTCTGACAGGAACCAATCAATATCAAACGCGGCGATAACTGAGACACAATGGCTAGCAGGTTTAGTGTAAATCCAATGTGGCGGCCACCGAAGAGCAGCTGTCTTTCCATTTCGGCGGTTGCTTCCATTTTAAGCAACTTGCTCCACAGAGCTCCCCCCGGGGCAAAAATCAGGTACTAGACAGCCATCACTTCTAGAAAACTGCAACAAGCACGTTTGTTTATGCTCTTTTTGTTACTAAATCATTAGGATCATTGGTCTGATTGGGTGTAGGTCTATCCGACTGCATAGAGACATTCTGATCTATGTCTGTTGGTCACACCTCTTGAAAGTGGGATGAGACTACACCCTTTCCAAATGAGACTGAGCATCAGAAGTAATCCGCGTTCAAACCAACACGCCTAAAACCTACATCACGTGACCATTTGGGTGCACTTGGCAAAACAGGAAGCTGATTCTCTCCTCTGTGGTTGTTTCCCTGGTTTCAGAAAGCATTACTAACGAGAAACAATGGTAAACATTCAGAATAGATGTTTCCGCTACAAGATTAACAAGGTGAAACTGAGCAGAATCTATTTCTGCTCGTTTGACAGTGGGAGGGGCTGACGCTTGGAGCTTAATGCCGCTAACGGAAGTTAGCAGAGCAAAATCTACCATGGCTGACGAGCTGCTAGCATTGCTACAGCAATAGCGTCGTGGTGTCTGCCACTGTTGGTTGCATTTTGTCAAATAAAAATCATTGTTACCAGGGTGAAAAAACTTGTATAAGAGCTTTAATTGGGTCGTGTAGTGTTTAAGCTTCACACATAGATGTGATTTGATTGGCTAGCACCTGTTTGTATATTTGCATAGTGTATTTTGACTGTCCGGCTCTCACGGTACTGCGAGGAAAGCTAATCATTTTTCAACTACTGATGCATGCAACACTAGCAAAGCAAAGTAACAGACCCACAATGCAGTTGAGCAACGCCTGACGCTGCTTTCAAAGTAAACGAGCAGCTTTTTTTGTTAACATTGAGTCAATTGAGAGTTTTCAAACTAGAATGGAACTTCTCCACTCTAGAGGCTCTAAAATGCCATGGTGGTGTGGACAGCAGATGAATCTGGAGCAGACTTGAAGCATTTTTAAACAAAACAAAGTAGCATGGATGTAGCCTTAGACCCATAGATCTGTTTGGCATAACTTCCAATTCGAACAGAGGGCAATAAGGATAACAGACATAATTTAAAAATAAAAAAAGGAGTGTTTGCATCACAACAGGAACCCACTGAACAAACAACACACATCTGATGTATGTACTCTATGGCTAAGTACAAATCCTTCATTTCAGGGTCCAAAGGCTTGGTGATTTGTTTTAGTTTCAGCCACTGATCCTCTTCCTTCTCCTCCTTCAACTCACTTCAGACTTCTGCCCTGAGATGGACCAAGTGCCAGAGTTGGCCATCTACCACCAGGGGGGTCTGGACTCTCTTAAGAACCTAACCAAAGCCATCCATTACACATGAATCAGTCTATCCTGGCTATTATGAACATAACTCCATTAGTACTATAATCATAAAACCTTGCTGAAATTCAAATATCTCTATGTACCTTGTGAATATTTATATATTAATAGAAGAGAGAAGAAAAAATAATAAATCACAGCATAGATGCAGTCCGCCTGAATATATTCCTGGAGATATTTTCATTAGAACTGCACAGTAATCAGGGTCTCTCTTTGTTTGCATATACAATACCAGTTAAGATGAGTATGCTGCAGATGGAAAAGGACAAATCAAACCCTTTTTTTGTTTTTGAGTGACTCAAGTGTTCCCTGAAAGCTGGAGGAACTTGAAGTTCTAAGGGAGCAGAGACTCTGAGATGTCATGGTCCAGCAGAGCTTGAGGGCACAGCCTGGAGACACAAAGTGCTGATAAATGACAAGTCCAGGCTTAGTGACCCCTCGAGTGACGCTAGTGTCACTACGGCAGCCTGCAACAGGCGCATTCCCTGACGGGAGAGTCAAGGCTGATCTCGTCAAGACTTTTTGTTTTTTATTGTTAGCTGAGAGAGTTGATGATGGGAATGAGAGAGTGCAGAGATGATTTGAGATCTGCTTCACTTGAACATGACCAGACCAGCCAGCCCAGGTCTGCCCTCCTCTGTCGTGAATGGTTGTAAAATCGAAGAAGGCAGACGACATAGAAACCCAGTCCTCAGAGGAGTCCCAGCGGTGAAAAGTCTATGACACACGCGCTACGTCCTCCGAGTGGAAACTGCTTTTTATCTACTGCATGATGAAGCCAGGCTGCGGGGCCATGCGAGGCGGGGGCCTCTGTGGCAATGCAGGGGGGTACTGAGACAGGAAGTGAGTGGGATAGCCAGAGGAGGCACTGGGGAAGGGCTGGCCTGTTCTGGGAGGAATCGGCGGGTATGGCGATGCCGAATAGAAGACGGGAGGCAGGGGAGTATCAGTCGAAGCCGGGGTTGGATTTAGAATTGGGGCTGGCTGTAATGGAGGAAGAGGGGGCTTCCTCCTGGGTTGAGGGACAGGAGAGGAGCTGGAGTCACTGAGGAGGGAGGCCGCTGCCGACACATCCTGAGCTCGAGAGGTTGGAACCGACACCTGAGGGAGACGCTGGCCCTTCAGCACCATCTCCTGAAGCTTCTCGATTTTTACTCTCCTCAAGTGAGCCAACTTCCTCTTATTTTGATAAGCATCGATGAACGAGTCCAGGGTCATGTCACCATCCAGGAAGGAGTCAGCCATATTCTGTTGGCAAAAGATTGGACTATTTAATAGTTTTACAGCAGAGAACTCCAACCCTATTCTTGTTCAGCACTGTGTTGAGAGGAGGCCTGGGTGATGCAGATTTTAAATAATATCTCAAAGTTCTTTGGCTATGTTGATTTACTTCTCAATATATTTCAATTTAAGCTTCTCAAAGGTCAAGGGTTTGTGCTTTCACACAGGACAGTGAAAATACAGTAATCTAATATAAATGAGATATCTACACTAAAAAAAAACTATTAAAAACACAGGTGAAAAAGCGCTAAAGGCGTGAAGGAGGTCTGTGCTTTCAAAGTGATCTGTTTCTACTGTTCAGTACTGTCACACATTACGTACATTACGTAAGAATGTGGTTACACAACAGGACATCTCTTTACAATATTAAACAGCTGATGACATCTATTGTTGACTTCTATTGTTGTTCATCCAGTTTCACTAAACTGCGTGACACTTTTATAAAGGTCTAATCTGAAGATGAATACATGAAAAGTCTGAAAAGACAATATAATATATATATTATATAATATATATGATAGTTAAATGACAATTTACAGCAAACAGTATATGTTTGTTTTTGGTAGTTAGTTGGTAGTTTTTGGTAGTTAGTTGGTAGTTTGTTTTTGGCATAACGTTGCATCACTGCCGATTATTAACTGATTACTCAGTTGTCAAATATTTCGATGATCAGTTTTCATCATTATTAAATAAAACAACCTCTGATATTTTCCTAAATGCTTCCTAAATGTGAAAATATTCAGTTTTTTGCTCTATAAAACAAAGAAATCATTAAAAGTGTTTTTGACTGAAGAAAACATTTGACAACATCCATTATTTTGAGCTTTAAGAAAGTTTGATCAACATTTTCTAAAATTTTATGGACAAAACAACTAAAAAAAATACACTTTAAAGTTATTTTCTGCTCTTACATATATGGCTGTATAGTTAGAGAACATTATAAATTTGACAGTTTTCTTAGGAACATCAAAAAATAGTTTCGGAAAACCTACATATAGATGTACAGTGTGTCACACACAATACAATAACAACAAAACATTCCTTCTACCAGCAGCACTTGCAGATTCACACACACTGCAAGAAATCAGTAAATATTAGACTGCTGGAGATTTGAGAGGCTGTGATCAACAAATGAAACCAGGTGGGTTTGTTCCTACCAACAGCATTCCTGAGAGTGGAACATGATAGTTTGATTGACAGCACGGAAACCCTGAGCAGACATGTAGCTGTTGCAGGGATGTACATTGTGACCTCTGTGTTGCTCTGCTGCCCACATGCGCCAGCTACAGCCTCAGATTTAAAAACAATGAAGCCTCTGTAGGAGTGGGAATCAAGAACTGGAAAAGCAGGTACATAAATAACATGCTGAGAAACATGAAATCATCCATAGAGAGAGTGGCACCAGAAAGCCTACCTCTGTCTC
Source organism: Brachirus orientalis (assembly GCA_016785285.1). NCBI lineage: Eukaryota > Metazoa > Chordata > Actinopteri > Pleuronectiformes > Soleidae > Brachirus > Brachirus orientalis. The sequence continues at coordinate 2,484,008 of JAFBJR010000344.1, forward strand.
CTCCTCTATTTTGGCTCCCTCTGCCTGCAGCAGGGCCAGCAACGTGTCCAGGGACGTGTTTCCCGAGTTGTGGTCTGTGGAATTACAAAAACGCGACAACACAAATATTATTATTATTCTGCAATATTTTCAAACCATAAGGTCACACAATCATCAAATGCTTTGTGAAACGGACAGAAGTTTACAAACCTTTTAAGAACAATGTCCATTGCTTTACAAGTTAAATTTAAGGCCTGTGTGTTAGCAAACTCGGGTGCAACAAAGATGTTAAGCCTAGTGATATTTTGTGATTTTGCATTAACTGTTTTTTGTACCTGTCTGTGAAGATTCTCAGTCATCCAGGTCATGGTATCCAAAAGTGTAGCAACAAAAAGGCAACTGGCCTCTCATCCAAGAGGCTTCTTCAGTTCCGTTCAGTTCAGACTTCTTCAGAACTGAAGAAGCCTCTTGGATGAGAGGCGAAACGTCTTCATGAAATTCAACAAAGTCCAGTTGCCTTTTTGTTGCTACACTTTTGGATGTTTTTTTGTACCATTACACTGTATTTCCTATGATACAACATGTATAGGCCACAGCATGATTTATATACCGACAAACAGTTATTTTTGAATGATAATCGTGTCCTCGTGTCTATAGTCAACAAAAAGCTCATTTTCTACAGAAAATAAAAGAACTCAAATCTTGAGCTGAAAAGAATGCGTGACTAATAACAGGTTTTAATGAGCTTTTCACACTGAGCCGAGGCGAGGATGAGGGAAATCTTCTAGTCATCCGAACAACCTTAACGCCTCTGTGTTTGCCGTGAACCTGCAAAGCCCTTCTGAGTCAACTGAAACCAAACCGGTGTCTCCAAAGAGGAGGAGGAGGAGGAGGAGGCCTGTTTTGTTAGTGATCATAAGCAGTACAGAAAACTCAAACACACATGGCGACGCTGAAACCAGACACTCAACTACAGCACTGTCATCTATCCTCAACCAACCCCACACAACAGTATGGACGATCTCTAATTACAGTCAAATGTGATTTGATATTCTTGGCGTCTTCCTGTACATAGCAACCCAGTAAACAAAGATCTGGAACCATTCATTTACATGGTGGACAGGGGTTCAATGCAGGTCAGCCTAGATTTTTTTTAAACCATTCGTTTAAAATGGGTTAAAGATTAAAATGAATTTCCTCAAGCAAAAGTTCTGCATCATTACAAGGACTATTCATGATTTGAAGTGATTAATCTTAAAATATTTGTATTGGTATGCTAAAGAAAATTGCAAATAATGTTCTTTGCTTATGTCAGGTGAAAGATAAACTAAACTAATTAAAAGGTTTTAAAATGAAGCACATTTTAACATAATATCAGGGAGTTAAGTAAAATGTGTAAATTTAATAAATTAATTTCATTACATTAAATAAAGTTCACCTGTTCCTTCTTTTTGTTTAAAAAAAATATTTTTTCTTTTTGTTTTGATTACAGTGCTGTCCACATTTCTCTTCTTGTCACTCCTGCCAAAACACTTTCAATTTACTGATGTGATTGGCTGAGAGGCATCACGTGATGATGTATTATGCATGCAATTGGTCTGTATTTCCTGGACCAGTGGCTTATTGCAATGGTTCCGGATCCAGAGCCATTTAGTAGGGCTACACAATTAATCACAAAACAAGTCAAAATCACATTATGAACAAGAGCAAAATTGGAATCAAGAGACTGCTCCAAAGTGTTTCAAAAAATGTTAATTAGGATGCAAAATTGAGAAGTGAAATTAATTATGAATCATACTACAATTGCAATATCTTTCAAAAATACTTCTAAACTAATTCTTTGGACACATGAGCGGACATTTAGTGGAAAATCTAATTTCTGATGTTTTTTGGTGTGTCCCCGTGTCCTTCCCATATCTAAACATCACTAAAGATACAATAAACACTTCAGCCACTTCTAAGAAAAAAGAGCTTCTCTGCAAGCAGTTTTGTTTCCGTGTCCAGTTTAGTTACGTAACTAGCACATTTGCTGTGCAACAAATCCTCACCAGAAAGCTGCTCCCAGTCATGGGCGTGAACATTCAACCTGAAGAAGAAGAAGCACTGCAGAGCAGTCAGTCAGCTGGTAGCTGGCCAATCACAAGAGACTCAGTGTTCTGGGGGGCGGGCATTAGCTCAGAAAGAGTGCCTGTTCAGAGGCTGACAGAGAGCAGCAATAAACTGGCTTAATCTGAAGAGAGTATGAGGTTTTTGACCATAAATATTATTTCATTTATCTAAGTGGACATCAGTAACCTTGATTTTTGGTTCAAAAAGACCATTCTACATGACCTTTAAGAAGTGTTCCATTAACACGGCATCGCTTCACGAAATGTCTTCACACACACACACACAAAATTTCCCAAACAACTCTAAAAAGCTGTACAGTATATAGCCAGGACATTGTTACGGTGCTAGAGAAATCAACCATTAACAGAGATGATGTGGAACATGTCATTTAAGCTTGCATGCTGTGTACAAACTCCAAACACAGAATGAAGAAGGACGTCTACTTGGATTAGAGAGGTGGAGTTATGACATTGTTTTCCCAAAGTCGTATTTTGGCTGTATGCACAATAATGCAAGGGTGGTGCTCAGAGATTTATTTCAATCTGGGACACATTTTCCATTTTGGTTTGAAACAATGGTACCAAGTTCTGTCAAGTTCCTTTATGAAATTCAAAATAATAATCTACTCCCATAATCAAGAGTAACCTCTATTGACATCATTAATTTTAATGAAGCCGTCATTTGTCAAAGGTTCATCATGACTAGTACAGCTACAGCACAGCTCTCTGACAACCGTTCCTCCGCACAGTTTCTGTAGTTAATCAAAACAAAAAAGGAGGGATGAGCAACGATGAGTAAGTGTGTGAAAGACAAACAAAAACCATAAAAAAAAATAGAACAAACAAGGACAGGTGCCTGCTGCGCTCCTTCCTTGACGTCAGTGACGATCATGGACGTTTTCCATCTGTCTGAAAATGTGCCTCTACGTGCCCGACAGTAATGATCACACCAATGAAGAATTCAAAGGGCACAGGTAGAGTTTCACACACCTTTGTCATGATGGTGTGACACTTGCTGCTCATTCACCGGGGACTGGGAGAAACTGTAGCATGTAAAAGCAACAGCCTGGCTGCTTTTTTCTTTTTCTTGTCAAATGTGTGGCATTTTTAAAACAAGACTGAAAATGTCAGTCAAACTGGCCGATTCAGTGGTGATTTATCTCTTCACTCTCGTTCTCAACAGAAAGTTGAGTGAACTCTCATTCCTCTGTGTCTCGCCCTCTTTCCATAACAGGGAAGACTGTCAGGCATATCAGCGACACTCCTCCACACAAAGCTGCGATTCTCTGGCTGAGTGAGGAACCAGCTGAGCTCACAACACACACACACAGTCTGGGCCTGGAGATCATGAGACGGCCATTTAGTAAAACAGATCCTCTTTGACACTGAGGACTTAAGGACAGAAACAGAACTTTCCCGATGTTTCTCCATTCTTGCAAGGTTTTCACATAAACAGAAATTTGAGAAACTCCCCCACCCCAAAATGTCTCTAAATGTTGTGGTACATATGCCAAATTAATCACATGCCAATGCCTATGTGATTAATTTAGCGACATTTCAGCTTCAATACAAATTTTGCCTGGCTATAAATTAGATTTTTTTGCAGAACCAACGCTACAATGCTCATTAACCTAGTGTATCATTAAAAAAATTACCCCAAAGTAGTTAGATGAACATCTTCTGTTCATATTTATCCTACAATCACCAACAGACACTTTAAAGTAATTAACACGTTGTCCAGCAGAGGGTGCTTTGCTCATCAGGAGACGACAACAATGATGTTAAGTTGTTTTGAGGTGACGATGGAGGGGGAAGAAAAAAACAAAACTAAATAATCCAAACTAAAACTAAACGAACCACCACAAAACCAAATAATATGAAACAAATCTGAAGACCAAGATGTTAGCTTGGCCAAGTCTCGCTAGATTTATACACTGTAAAGAGGAAATGGCACATGTGGAAAGATCAATAAGGAGGATTGTCTGTGAAGATTCTCAGTCTTCCAGGTCATGGTATCCAAAAGTGTAGTAAAAAAAGGCAACTGGACTTAGTTGAATTTCTTGAAGACGTTTCGCCTCTCATCCAAGAGGCTTCTTCAGTTCTGAAGAATTCAAGAAATTCAACTAAGTCCAGATAAGGAGGATTCTCTGAATCAATATGAGATATTTCAAATAAAAATCATTATGAAGGGGGACATTGATATTTTGAACACAGCTCCAAGGAGAAGATGACAAAAAAAGACAAAGAGGGTAACAGCGAATGCAAGGGAGAGGTGGGACTATGACATCATAGATTTCCTTAAGTTGCATTTTGGTTGTATACACGAAAACGCAAAAGCCTTTTTTTCTCCCCCCCAAGAACAAGTGTTTGAGGGCCTCCAGAATTTTAGTTCCATGTGGACAAAAAGCCAGTATGATAAATCATTTGCGGATTCTACTAAACTTGTTCTTGTGTGTACAGGCCTTGAGGCGGAAAGTCCCCCCCCCCCCCCCCCCCCCCCCCCCAACCCCGGCTGTTATACTTATACAGCAGCTTGCCTGGCAGCACAATGACCCACTGTGGGGCTGCTATTCTCAGAGTCAGAGGGTGGAGGTGGTGATGTCCTGTCATTCTGGCCTCCAGAGCCTAATGGACAGTGAAGGGTAAAGCAGAGGCCACATGTTTCCCAGAAAAAGGATGGAGGAGGAGGAGGGGGGGAGGGTTAACAGCCACACATTAAGCTGCCCAGTGTAACGTTGTCTATGTGGGTCAAACGTCTACGTTTCCCTCAGCTCCCAGCATCACTCTCAACTCCTCCCCAGCTGATCCACCAGCATATGCACAACGAGGGCGGCAAGCGCATATAAGGCGGCGGGTGGGGAAAACCACCGGGTAACCTACATTTGACAAAAGCCACTGTTTGCCGACCACAAACAAAACGACACAATGCCGCATCGTCTCTCTTAAATGAGACTTGATGTCCACAGAGACAGTGGACTGGACTGTTTGCTCACTGCTTCACAACTTAAAGATGAAATGAAACGTCAACAAGATTCTTCGATGATGAAAATTTAACACATCTGTTCTAAGAGCTACATGGGATGGTCTTCAAAAAGAAAACTGGGATTAGAGAGAATCCAACCGATATATTTTCAAACGTGATATAGAATTCCACAAAATACCAATTATATTATAGTCAACTGGAAAACTATATTAAATGTTATTTAATTAAGTATTGTTCCATCTATTTTATGGCTGTGTGCTATTCATGCAAATTATTTGTAAAATTACATGTAAAAATGTTACGCACTTTGAACATGAAAAGCCCAACATTAATTTATGATTCCAAGAATACTTGAAATGCTTTTAATTCATTCATTTTATTTATTTGCACAAAAAGTAAGATAAGGTTAACCTTTACATCAATCTCCTCAAAAAGTGTTTCCCTTATTTTTTATAAAACTAAAATGTATTATTGCTACTATTTCTATTATTATTTATTGCCTTCATAATGTATACATAATGTATGGTATATTGTATATGGAGTACTTTCTTGTCTGCTACATTTGAAAAAGGAAAATTGTATTTATGTCTGACTGTGATTAAATTTGTCTTAGCTTATAGGACACGGGACAAATCGATCCATGAATCACTGTGTATTTAAACTGTTTTGAATAAAGTTAAAAACAAGCTGCTTTCAAGTGCCTCAGTCTTCATGGAGAAAAAAGGCAAAGTCAAAGTTTTATCAGCGTTGCAGAGCCGTGAATGGCTGGTATGCTATTTTTGAGCGGGCTGCATGGCAACCACTGCGTCAACAAGTTTACAAGTATCGTCACTGCGTCGTCTTCTCACACTAGGAAGTGCCGTGAAGGTGTGTCACAAGAGGGATTTAACAACTCTGTGTGCCTTCTTCATACCCTGCAGTGGGGATCTGAACCAAGTGTGGAACAAACTCGACGGGAATCTGCAGCAGCACTTTCTCCTGCAGCGACACCATGACGACCAACCATGACAGGGCAGCCCGGTAACACGGCCTCTGCAGGCTTTCAGTGGAAAATGTGGGAACTGGTGAAACAGGTCTCTGTAGCATGTGGTCACACAGAACGAGAACAAAACAATGTGGGGAAAACACACACATACACACACGGGTTTACACAGCTATTCTTCTTAGGACACTGCACTGACATTCAGTGACCTTAACCATAACCAGTTAATGCCTAACCCAATCCTTAACCTAACCACAATTCAAATCTTAGCCCTATACTTAACCAGTTTCTCAGAAATGAGGTTCTTCCTCATTAGGACCAGGTTTTGGTCTCCATGAAGACTACTGGTTCTGACAAGGTCAATGTTTAGGACCAAAAAAGTCCTAAATACAAGAACTGAAACACACGCAGACATTATGCAACGCCTCAGAATCCAGTAAAAATTACCCAGAGTGAGAAAAGGTTCATTATGAAATGAACTGCAGTTCCGCAAAAGTCGTGATTTGATCACTATGATCACAGCGGAGGCTTAAATGATGCACTAAACTGACAATGAGATTATGTAAATTTAAGTAACACAATGCATTTTTAAATGGTTAATGTCAGCGATGTATTTTATGACATGTTGATTTAATTATAACAGCATCTAGAATATACACACACTAGTTTCATAAATTATATGTAAACTATTTTTCAGTTACGTTTAAATTATGCAATTACATTGACAGCTGTGTAAGAGTGGTAAATAAAATTACATTTAATTGCAACAGCATTTTAAACTGTTCAGCAATTACATTTAAGGTGTGCAAACAAAATGAAACCAATACTAGTTTCATATTTACTTTACATTTATTATGAAAATCAATTTGTCGTAACTTAGAAGTTGCTGCTTTTCCCAAATGCACAGTATAAACAGTACCAACTGATCTGCTGGTAATGTCATTGGATAATCGATTATCCTCATCCTGATCTTATTGAACATTAAATACAGGGGGGAAAAATATAGCATTTACAATTGGAGACATTTGTAGCATCAAAGAAAAGTTACGTTTTTAAGACGTGTGAAAGAAACGAGAGGTGTTTTAACCAAGGCGGGTGTGCTACTGTGGCCTCTATTGTTGCTAAGCAATCAAAACATGGAAGCTGCTGACTGAAGTTGCTGAAGCCTCTTACTGAATTGACAAATGCGTTAAACATATCTGACCTTTCACCAGCTGATTCAGTAGCTTTGTGTATAAGGACCAGTTTGACCCACTTCTTTGGCTCGTGTATCAAAAAAAAACGCACTGTTAGTGCTTGCAGCATTTGATTAAAACAAGAGGTTTTTTCTAGAGTGAAACACGGTTGCACCATATGGACGTCGCTCTGTCTTGTTCACAGGTCTGTCACGCACACACAAAAGATGTTGCACGAGAACGGCCCTTTAAAAGTTTCCTGTTTTGTGAGACTGTCGCGACTGAGAATACTTAAGACTTGCTTACTGAAACAATTGATCTTTAAACCAAAACACTTCATTTTTGAATAATCAAATAATTTATTGGCACTGAAAACGATTTAAGTTAATTTTTGAACAGTGACTATTAAGTAATCACTGTTTTCCAAAAGTGTAGTAAAAAAAAAAGGCAACTGGACTTAGTTGAATTTCTTGAAGACGTTTCGCCTCTCATCCAAGAGGCTTCTTCAGTTCTGTTTTACTGGTGGGGAGTCTGGGACTTATAAACTCTGTCAGGTTCTTGGTCCATGGGGTGTGGTTTGGACAGGAAGGGGGTGTGAGTTGTTAATCACTGTTTGTCGATACGATTTGTGATATGGCAGAAAAAGTTTAATGATAAAAATTTTGAACCTATTAATATCAAATATTACCAAGACAAATGTGACTTTTGCTCCTAAGTGAAGAAGTGGAACTTATTTGAGGTATTAATCTAGATTACAGGCAGATAAGTAGTGACGTGCTGATACGATACCACGCATCAGTATCAACATGAGACGATACCGTTCAAAATCAACCGAATTAGGCAACGGAAAAAGAAAATGACGAACCCGTAAATGTCTTATGAACACGTTCCTGAGCACAGACTGTAGAACAGTACACAAAAAGCAGCAGTGACATTTTAGCTGAGTCATGTGGAGCATGACTCATCAGAATACTCGTTACACAGTTGGAACATTGTGTTTTTGAAATGACTGAATGTTATGGATAGTTGGTAAACGCGTCACCACAAATGTGATGATAACTGCTACATCATCACCAGACTGACTGATGTCGGTATTGGTAGATGACGATTAGCGGCCGACAGATTAATCGGTTGGGCCAATTAACTGGGCCGATATATGCCATTTATTTTTTAAAAATAATCTGCATTATGGGGTAATTCTGTGATGCATGTTGCCAAGTCGCTAAATCGTCATTTTATTTTCATCCAATTAGTTTTTTGATAACCCGTTTCATGTATTTAATATTTAGTTCATCAGTATTTTTATATAAAATTTTGTACATAATTGCTCTGCACTGCTGACACAAAATGTAGACTGAAGACACACACTGGTGACCGGAAGTTAAGCTATTTAAAAAAAGAAAAGAAAAAAAAAGTTATAATTGGCATAATCTAAAAATCAGTAATGCATTGAAAAACCCATATACTCTACCTCTACTTGCTATACCAGTACTGGATGCAGAAAAGCATTATCGTCTCACAAAAATTGTATTGTGATCATTTTTGCTGTTGTCATGTCACTGCCTCGGCCAAGCTTTAAAATACGGATTTGTTGACATTTATCCTGTGTTCACTTCTCCATATATCAGCTGTCAATGACTTCATGGATTAGAGTGTGTTCACATTTCTTAAGAGCTGCCAAACATTAAAAATTCAAGACAGGGATCAATAAAAAATGCAGTTGTACCGAGCGTGGACTTGCGAAGCTGATAGGACTCGAAGCTCTCCTGAAGACAGCTGTAGCGCTTGATCAGCTCCTCCTTCTTCAGCTCCAGCCTGGGCTGCAGATCCAGGTTCTTCTCAGCCAGGGTTCGGTTGTTGGCGAGTGTCTTCTCTTTGCTCTGCTGGACATCCTGCATCTGTGAGAAGACAACAGAGAGTGTCCAAAATTTCAAACCTTTAACAGGATGGTCCAAAGAGGTCTCTCATTCTGGACTCAAATTTAAGTACTAATTCTCTTTGACTCATGATTTGCTCTGAAGCATCTAAAAAAAAAAAAAGGAAGTAAAAAGTTACTGCGATGAATAGAATCCATGAATCATTAAGCTTAATATGCCAGTTTTCACACCCACAATCCTCTTTAGAAAGACAAATCATGACCACAGATTCATCTTCTCTTTAAACTGCCAAAATAAAACAAACCCTTATCCATGAAGCCGTGTTACAGGTTCCAAAAAAAACCAAAAAAAAAACAAGAACATTAACAAAAGGAAACCATTTGTAATTTGTTATAATTAAAAATGTACTTCTTCTTAAATGTGAATATTTTCTGGTTTCTATGCTCCATATAACATAAAAACTCATACATTTTTTTTTTTTACTTTAACACCCTTTTAAATAATGCAATTCATACACCCACGTTGACAAACTCCAAAAAGTGTCAAGTCATCAAGATTTTTTCATGAAAATAAAGGTTAAGACACGAAAAAGATTAGTTGCACCGGTTATGAAACATACATGATTTTGCAACATCTGTCATAATAAAAATAAAAATAATTATTTTTTGCTTTATGAAGGACCAATTTAAAAAAAAAACTTTTGAACTTTTGTTACTATAACTGACCCTTTCATATTACACAATACAAGCCATTTAATCGTTGAATTATCACTTAAAGAGGAACTGACAGAAAATACAGTAAAAGTTCCAATAAAATCTTCCACCAAAGGCAAACTCGACTCAGAGATTACTAGTGAAATTACAGTTGTGGAAAATTTTTTCCACAACTTAGAGAACGTCAACTATTACTCCTTGTTAACTTTGTTAAGTAATGATGGGGCATCACTTTAAAGCAAGTTTAAACAAAAACAATGAAGAGCGGTGCGAGGAACAACGCGCTACTGTTAGCACAGCGGAGGCTTGCATAAAAATAGCTTCCCTGTTGCTTCTCAAATGACTCATTTTACACAACCTGCCAACACGTTGGCGGCGCAAACATTTGCAAGAAAGAGGCGAGAATGTGAAGGAAAACTCTATAAATACGCTATATAGTAGAGGGTGATAATGGATATTCTTTAAGTGGCTGTGTGGTGGTCAGACTGAGCGGGAAAAGCAAAATTATACCCGCATACATCAGCTACACCATGTCTACAACAACTACACTCAGAACTATCAAATCCTGGGGCATCCTGCAGGAGCCAATCCACTCATCCATCGTGGGCCGCTGAACAAGCAAAACTTAAAATAGCATCCATAACTGCAGGCTGGTTCCATCAAACCAAACACATAATTGTTTGCTGGCGGTAACGCTCACTTCAGTGTCTCACTATCTCGAAGGAGGACCGGAATAATCACAGGAACGTAGGTTATGAGCTAGTCTGAGGACCACAGATCTGGAGATGTGATGTAATGAACCACAATTGAACACAGGTGTCTGGAAGCTTAACTGACAAAAGAGAGGGAGGAAAAACATGTTTTTCGACAAGAGAGAAAACTCAAAAGAGCAACAAAAAGGCAACTTTGGCTTGAGGACTCTGGATTAAGAACATGAAAAATATATTTAGTCTCCACTCGTGGTCAAATTTTTGTAGAATAATTTAAATAAATATTGGTATTCGAGTCACTGGTCGGTCTGTTTTCTCACTGTTGCTGCAACTCTATGATCTTGTTACAGATATAGATGCTGACTGAGTTACAAGAAAACAGTATTTTAATCAATCTGCTCACAATCTAGCAGATTTCTAATTAGCTAAATGTCCCACATTGTACAAGCTAGAGGTAGACTGAATTTTTTTTTAATAATCTGCATTAGCCGATTATTAAAATTACACTGCAAAATTGTATTTTCATTCAAAAGTATGTTTTTATAATGAGCTTTTATTTTTCTTACTGAAAATACTGGATTGTTATTGGTACAAAAGCAAACTGGATTACAATGGTAAAGCCTTACTGTATTGTGAAACACATAACTATATTTAAAAACAAAACAAGACATTTGCTCAATTTGACAACATCAGGGGAATATTTGTTACAAGTTGGGTTTCCTTAAGTTTCCTTAAGTAAGCTTCCTTAAGTAAGCTTAAATGCTGAATCTGGATGCCATCATTAGACTCCAGCGCTGAGTATTTTTGTGTAATTCAAACAAGTTCTCCGATTTCTCAGCGTCTTAAATGAAAATATTTTTTTTATTTCTTTGCTCCATATAATAAAGACATAATTAAAATGGAATAATTTTGGTTTATGGACAAAAAAAAGACATGAGAGCATCATCATTAACAGTTTGGTCCATAAAATGTCAGAAAATGTTGAAAAAAGCAAAACCAAATGATTTTGCAAAGAAAATGTTAGATTAATCAAATAATGATTCATTTAGTAATCGATTAACAATCAGTTAATCATTGCAGCCTTAAAAATGATCGGACGTTGCTGTTTACCTACTTGGGAAAACCACCCAGGAGCATTTTAAGGATCTAATCAATATGTTACTCAATCCGTGGATTTAAAGTATACTGAGAATTCTTCAAATGCTTGAATTCTAGACACTGGCACTGGCGCCATTCATTTTTCAGAAGTTTTTCCTGCCAACATGGTAATGTGAGAAAGCTGACTCCCAGAAGATCCAGACATCTATAAAGAGTTTGTCTGCCTTTGCCAGTGGAGACACTTTTAGCCATTTACTAAAGTAATCAATACACAAACAGACTTATGGGTAGTATATTCAATTACTGCCAATAAACCTTTCTAAAAGTGCCATACTGGACCTTTGAAGTTAACAGCACACAGTTTGCAGTACACTTGATACAGGTCTGATAAGTTTTAGGGTCAGTTGTTGAGGAAAAAGGTGCACAGAATGTAAACAAATACATGCAAGCACTATTTGCGTTATTTAAAGGGCAACACGAGGGTGCTTGTCAGTGTGTGTGCTTTGCTCAATGAGACCATTATTGCCTACAGCAATCCGCATCTGAGAGACGGCGTTTGTGTTCGTACACACAACAGCTGTGAACTCAGTGCTTCTCAGCACTCTTGGGTTTCACTCGGTGCCTCAAGACACCCACTGCCTTTTGTCACCATTCACAGCTTTATTATGAAAGAATTCCACAGACAGTTCCACCTTTGGCTCAGACATGTCTTGGCCGATTTCCCCTCCATCTCCGCAACAACCTTGTGACTGAGTTAAGTCAACAACTGCTGTGTCATGACGATCAACAAACCCCTCCCACTCTATCTCTCTGTAACTTATGGGAAGAGGAAAACGAAACCATGGAGACAATCAGATATGGGTGTGGAGCAAAAACAGAGCTGACAACACAACAGGCTGCCTCACAGCACTGTATTCATCCAAAAAGACTAAAAATATCATACTGTGTTCTTGCTTTTGTGAGGAGGAAATAGATGCGGTGCTCATACAGTAGCTTACAGTCTCTCAAAAGGCTTTTTTTCCCCCCCTGTAATTTATCTTCCATTTTACAAGTGCTTCCTCATTATTGTCCATTAAAAACCACAGCACCATGACAGCAGACACAAAAAAAAAAAGACTGTTACACCCTGACAATGTGTTTAATGTTTGTAATTACGGATCTGAGTGCAAGCTACAGGGCAAGTGAAGGAAGAAGAGAGTGTTTCCTGATGACTTTGCACTTTGCAGTAAAACCAAACATCACGGCTGTGGACAGGATAATCCAGCCGGACATTAGGACAAACTACAGCCGTGTTTCCATCAAGTGGAATGGTTCCGTATGGTGCAGTATGGTATTTATTTTGCGAGGGTTACTATTAGGAATAGTACAAGAAAAACCAGCCCCTACTGTTTCATTCTTTGGCACCCTTCCCTTGGGGAACCACAGTAAAATTGTACAGTACAGTCACAGTGGAGCTAGACTGGCTGGTTGTTGTCACACCGGTACAATATCAGGCTACACAGCTTGCTGACCCACACACCGCCTACCAAGTAAAGGTAATGTTCTCAGTCGAAAAGCAAGCCTGTCTCGGGGCTTTACAATTCCAAACTGTACTGTACCATGATGGAAACACAGCTTAAGGGGACATAAACACAAAAACAGGTGAAACTACATTTTGCACTTAAACTGTTTTTCAAAAAGTGACCCAAAGCAGGAAAATCTAAAAACACTACCTTTGTGTTTTTTGTATATACAACTAAAACACTACTTAGAAAAACAATGATGTCCTAGTCAACAAGAGTTTGGTCAATTTCTTCTTGGGACTGGAGATTGTTTGGTCCGTTTGATTTATGAACATACATTGTAACGTATACTTATTCGAACATCACATGCTTATTGAAAGTATGCCATGCTTATGGAAAACTTTTTAAAGAACAAAAAAGAAAAAAAGATCATCAGTTTTCATGCATGCCAAAACTTAACAAAATGGCTCTAAAGGCTGTAGTATAAATGTCACGTGTGTTGTTGGCACTGTAACGATGCCACAGAAATATATCAAAAATCAAAAATGGAGTAAAACATGCACATAAACTCCAAACACAAGAAGAACAAGGATGAAGATGGTGACAGTGAATGCAAGAACAAGGGGTGGGGCTATGACATATGACATAATTTTCTCAAAGCTGTGTATTTGATTGTATACACAAAAAATATAATTTTAGGGGACAGAAAACATTGGTTTTGTGTGGTTCAAAATCCAATTCCTAAATTTGTTGACGCGTGTACGGGCCCGAACGCCTACACTGTAAATAATTATAAATGACTGTAAATGATGATTTTGGACAGAGAAGCATCATGGGAAATAATCACAAGCACAAATCCTCTATAAAACCCTGCTAATTTCATAGCCACCAGTTCTGATTTACCAAATTTCTGTCTGTGATAAAAACCTTCTACTGGAGCAAAACTTAAGTAACCGCTGTGTTTATGGAAAAACTGAGGCTTATCAGGTGCTTATCAAGACTTATTATGCAGTGGAAAACAGGTACACATTAATTGGGAATTGCTGAGTCCTTATGCTGCTGGAGCAAGGCCACAGTCAGGACTTGAGCCAAAGCCACGAGTGTGTGTGTGTGTGTGTGTGTGTGTGTGTGTGTGTGTGTGTGTGTGTGTGTGTGTGTGTGTGTCAGTTCAAATTTCTGTGCCAACTGGCTCAAAAACAAACATCACAGTCTGAGAACAGCCCTGGATTTATCTACACGGAGTACAGTAGATTATGAACTTTATCCCCATAACACTTGCATTTAATGCATTTAATAAAAAGTTCCATATGTATATCACATGTTTATCACCTCTCTGTCTTATGAATATATGCAGAATAATCAATAATCTGAAAGTTTAAAATTACTGCAGCTTTATTGTTTCTGCTGGCTTGTGCTGATTACGAATGGCACAACACCGATTTTTCGGCTGATACTGATAACAATATTCCAAGTTATTACTGATACCAATATCAATACGAGTCAGTGTTTTTTTGTTTTTTGTTTTTTTTTTTTAATTACGAAGCAGTTAACATCACATTTGAGCTGATACACTTAACACCTAGCTCCTTTTGTTATACAATATGTTAAGACTTTGGCCGGTTATATATGTTAAGCCGGTGAACGATTTAAAAACTATTCAATATTTCGAAGACGTTCAACTTTAATGTCACATATTTATTAAGAAATTATATACAGTGACAGAGGCCACACGCTTTTATTTTATGCATATGCGAGCATTCTTTTAGGTATTATCTTCAAATTTTGACAATAAATCCTCCTGAATGTTACACATTGAACCTTTAACAGCTGCCATTTAAGGATCGGTATTAATTAAAGATCATGAAATGAACATAAAATCATATTATGAATCATTAAACAGACCACGTTCTCAAAAAAAATAATAATAATCTGATGCGTCAATAACTGTTCTCTAATCGAACCGCAGCCGTCTGGCTCATAATCGGACCGAATCGTGAGATTTCGAAAACATTATCCCCGCACAGGTATAATTGAAGAATTAGGCACAGGTTTTGTCCGCACAACAACACGTAGTACGTTTAATTAAAAGCTCAGTTTGTCATACACTTGCGTGGTAAGACTTCGGCAGTTTAATGTGTTCAGTCGGTGAACGAGGCCTGTTTAACGCGAGGCTGTTAAGTTGTGCTTTCCTCGGAAACGCCCGCCTGTGCCCACAGTGAACTCAGCCATAAATTGGTAGATTTGTGAGTGAAGTTTAGTACGACGACCTGACTCTGACAGGGAGTAGGAACAATGCCAGTACTGGTGTTGTTTTCTGACAAATACTCAGCATGACTAACGTCATTGTCTTCTTCTTAAAGTCTTTATTAAACAACGACGAGCCTCCGTGGTGTGTAGAAGAACAGCTAAGCGAAGCACGAATGTCGTAAATTGTAAAGAAAGCCCTGTGGTAAAAACTTGAGACAATGCTTTTCCAACCGCTCCGTCCCGAGATTAACGATTTAAAAGCGACTCAACACTGCGAAGACGTTTGACTTTAACACATTTAACATGTTTATTATTAAGAAATGCTAAACGTGGGTAGAGTTAAGTATTTCCTTAACATTCCCTAAGGTGCGTTCAGAACGGACAACAAAGGGCTGAGGGAAAACACACACACACACACTCACTGGACCACAAAAGCCAACAGCTTCACGTACCTCGTCCATTTCCTGGATCATTTTCGTCAGTTTATCGTCGTCCTCGAGGAATTCGTTGAGCTGCGTCATCGTGTAGGCGCTGAACCTGTTGGAGAAATTAGACATTTTCGCTGTGGTGTGTGTGTGTGTGTGAGAGAGAGTCTCCTGCCGTGTGTTTGCCTCTCAGATTGTGACAGCTGACTGGACTGAGCTTCTGCCTACAGGAACTACACAGGCTGAAGGCCCAGTGCTGCGTTCACGGGCATCACGGAAATCCTCGCTATGTCGCGGATATGACGTGTGCAGCTGCTTTTGTCTGGATTAAATCGTCATAATTGTATTGTCTTTGGTAACAGCAAAGGCATGTCTCTGGTTTGGACAACTGTCTCATTTCCTTGTTTATGCATATGCTGGGAAATTACTGTAATTAAAATGATTCACTGCTGTTTATTAGAATAGGCATATTATGGGTTTTACCACTGTATTGTTTCATCTGTTGAAATACCAGTAAAAGGGCTAATATATCATATACAGCACTCCACTTTATTTGAACGTAATAATAGTAATAATAAAAATGATTAAAGCTGCATTAAAGCAGCACTTTGCGGCCTGCTGCATCCACCACACTCAGCAGGTGGCGCTATGCCCTTGACTTGATTCCTGTTTTGTAGCGACACAGCTAAATTTAAGATGGCTGACTTCCTTTTGGGTCAAGTTCAGAGTCGGTCATTGTAACTTCCTGTTTTGTGGAGAATGGTCAAAATGTTTCCAAATTTGTCAAAATTATGATGGTTGCCATAGCCACGTCATTTTGAACCAGCGAGACCTTTTGGTAACATTAAATTTTTTTATGTGTCTAGTACTTTTTTTTGTCTGGTCCAAATTGACGCATTTGTATGTTTTACTTGCTCAGACGAGTTTGTTTGCTACAACTTTGGCGTAACTAAAGTACAAACAAATTAGGGGTTAAGACTAATGATTATTTTATCAATATTTAATCAATTAATCTGTCAATTATTTTCTTGATTAATGAAGTATTTGTTTGGTCCGCAAAATGTCAGAAAATGTTGAACAGAGTTTCACAAACCTCTGCAATGACGTGTTCTCAAATGTCTTATTTTTCTGTTTACAAACCTAAATGAATCAGTTCTATTTATTTATTTATTTATTATGTGCAGCAAAGAAACAATAAAATGTTCACATTCATAAAACTGAAAAATCAGAGAGCTTGTTTTAAATATTTAAGAAAAACACTTGTGCTGATTGAATTGATTATCAAAATAGATGGCGATTAATTTAATAATCAATTTATAAATGATTATTTGTACATAATTTCAGAGGGTGTAGCTAAACAGTTGACTCTTTGCCACAAAATTAACTTATTTAATGAATAAATTGTCAAAATGAATCAAATTTGTCCATCAAATGTTTCTTTAGTTGCACCCAAATGCTATTTGCCAACATGATTGAATAAATTATATGATTAAAATGAAATATTTTTATAGTATAGACTATTGTACTGGAGTAAATCAAACACATTTTATTGTCTGAAATCTGAAACACAGCGTTTACCAGGAGACAGTGAATGCACCATGGGGCATTAATCCGCATGTTTGTAACCTTGAAGGACAACAGAGAGTATGAACTTGTCCATATTGTTTAATTAACAGCGATGATACGGTTTCTACTGAACATTAAATTATTTATTATTATGAGTAACAATCATAGATCATAGTGCAGTCAGAATCACAGCTAAAGTCTTTCATTTGAACTACATTGCACTGCTTGGTAGTGTTACGTAAAGATTTAAAGAATTCCGTTTAAAAATAAATTAAAAAACAAAACGAAACTCAGAAGAAGATTTCAATGAAGAAACAATGTCAATGAGGTATTAAACAGTACAATACAAACATACAGTATTTCTATAACCAACTGAACATCCCTTGCTTCATCCTGCCTTTGTGGAACCTTCTAATTTTGTAGGTGTGGAGTCATTTAATCCATCAGTTGTCGACACCACAGCTCCCCAACTTCAGAGGTTTGAGGCCCAAAAATAATTAATTATTTGAGGCCCAAAAATTAATAATTATGAGTTATTTATCTCTCACCCCATCTTAATCTAATTTCACTATACCAGTGTATGAACTATATGTGAGGAAGATTATGATGATGAGAGAGCAAATTATTATAAATAATGGGAATAAATCTGCCTCCTGTGAAAAGCTGACTTTACTTGGCCTATTTACACCACTGTATTTTAACATTGGTGATAATGGTGTTACTTCAAGAGCTCAATATTTTCTCAGGTGGTTTTCTCAGCTGCCTGTCTTGGCCAGGACACTCTTGCAAAACAGAAAACTGTTTAAAAGAGTTTTATTCCTGGTTAAATAAAGGTTATAATAATAATAATAATATTTATTGTTGCTTTAAGAATTTGTTGCTGAACTTTATGTTTTATAATGTTAATTTCGTAATTATCTGCCCAGGGACAACACATGCAAATTAGCAGCAAGCTAACTCTGGTGCAGCTATATTTAATTAGTGCACTGTCCCTACAAAAAATGATTAAAATGATAATCAAAATGTGCATTGTATCCAAAAAAGTGTGCCAAACATATTCCCACTGGTGAAAAACCTGGTTTTAAATGTTTGGAGTTTGTTTTAACCAGTGGGAATGAAGTATAATTATATATTATTATATATTATATAATTATATTATAATTCTTACAGAGTGGACCTTTCACCAAATCCTGGCCACACAAGCTCAATATGATAATAAATTGAATCTATTTACACTGAAAGACCCCTGAAATCCTACACTCTGGACCTTTAACAGTGGACTGTCAGTTCTCTAAGTGGTTCATCACCTGATCTGATTCTGACATGATAATCCTATCGTCTACTGAAGTTCACTCCCGTCTCCACACACTGCAGCTCATTCTCAGTACCGAGCTTTGAACTCAGACTCGCTGACGCTGCTGCTGCTGCTGCTGCTTCGTCTCCTCCGCTGACGCTCTCCTTCGGGCCTCCACCTGAGCTCAGGCGGGTTGAGGAGCTCAGCCCCCGTCTGGATGCCCAGGACCTGTCTCTGCACCAGCTTACAGTAGAGCCCCCCGCTGGCCATCAGCCGAGCGTGAGGACCCTGTTCAGCCACGCGGCCATTGTCGATCACGATGATGTTGTTCGCCTTCTCCACTGTGCTGAGGCGGTGGGCGATCACCAGCACAGTGTGCTCCTGCAGGATGTTGTTCAGAGCCTGCTGAACCTGCGGGAGAAAGTTACATCTACATTATACCTTCTCCTTGGCATGCAATGCAGGATGTGCTAAAAAGCTTGCCTTTTTCTAAAGCACTGCTTCAATCTTATTTTATTATATATTTCTGTATTTATTTTTGTAGTTTGCTTTTTTGATTAATTTTACCTGTTTGAACCATGTTGTGTATGTGCAGCACTTAGTCAACTAGGGTTGTTTGCACATATACATATAGCTGACACCGACGTCTAAAAGCTTCAGCATTTATTTTGTACTATTATAGTATTAGGCCCAGACTTTGGAGAATAAAATCACATCGGAATTGACGACGACTGGCTGCAACCTGCGACAAGATAAGGAACTTGTGAAGTTATACTTTTGGTTTGGTTCTTCACAAATAAGGAAATACTTTATGTGCTGTCACATTAGCATCGGTATCGGGGGTTTGAAAAGATTGAAAGGAAGAAACTGAGTCTCTACTAAAAAAAGAATCACACAGAACTGGAGGAAATCCTTTATTCTGTGGAAGAGGAAATGGCTGGTTGTGGTCTGGCTGCAAAGCTGATGCTGCTGTTCAAAGAGGTTTTATAGTTTCTCAAGAAACAATTAGATTGATACTTAAAAATCCAACAACAATCTTTCTGGATCCAGAAGATCTGGATGGATCTTTAGTTTCATGTACTAAGTAAAAATGCATCATTATTAGCAGTAATGAAAATCTTTGTGCTCAGTGTCTCCTCAACTTTACCAAAAAGGAAAATAGCAATAAAAATATGAAATAATAATTATCACCAAAGGATAAAGTGGCACAAAAGATGATACACGACATCTATTTTTGGTAAAAACGTAGCTGTTTATGTCAGGGTCCAGTTCTGCACGACTTCCTGTCTTTTATTTTGTTTGTCCATTTCCTGTGCAACCTCTCTTTTGCCTTTGGAGACTTGACCGGGCAGCCGGGCGGAGTCTCCTTCCCCGCACCTGCTGCTCGTTCCCCTGATTTGATGACAGCCTTCATATGCTCTGAGTTTCCTGCAGCACGTGTCGGCGCATTAACAGTCTATAGGGTACTTACCTGCAGTCGCGATGTTTGTTTCTTGCCATGCTGCTCTTTTCCCCAGTTTTTGTATTTTTTACTAACCCTGCGCTTCCTCTTCTTTAGTTTGTTTGGTTTTCGGTTTTTGCTTTTGTAATAAATCATTTTTTCCGTCTTTAAACGGCTTCGTCTCAGCCTGATTTTTGGGTCCACACATGTCCTCCTAAAATCATTACAGTTTACTTACAGTGTGCTCACTCTCTGCATCCAGAGCGCTGGTTGCCTCGTCCAGAATAAGAACACGAGGGTTGCGAATGAGAGCCCTCGCTATGGCAACTCTTTGTTTCTGGCCCCCTGACATCTGAGTGCCCTTCTCACCAACACCTGCAGGAATAGAAGAGATGGCTAAGTGAACTTTTTGAGGTGGATTTAAGAGTTAGCAGTGTTTAATCTCATTTAATAGCACTATGCAGAAACCTGGCAGACCTTAATACTGTATATATTAGCGGGGTTAATGTCATTGTTTGGGTGCTGGACTGTACTCAAATATACACCAAAACAAGTAGGATGTGATGGATTATATCGGCACTATAGTCTGGGATTAAAGCTCCTATCGGTGATGTTGTTAATTGGCCAACATGTTATCTGTTAGTGCTGTTTGCATTTCCATTGTTTCTTCCCAATGTCGTGAACATGTGCTGTGCGAGGGCTCATTTTTAATTTTAATTTAATTTCTGACTGGAAAAAGTGTTCAATACTGGAAAAGTTTTTCCCAGGTTTACAAAACTCCAAATCAGAGAAAGCTTTCAGAAATTCAGCCTGAGAATGGCCAACAACAAAGAATGGAGTAATTTACAGTTACAGCAGCAAAGACAGTAATGGTGAGGGTAATTATTATTATTAACTATTAGAATAAAAATAAATATGCTGTATGAGCATTGAATATCAGAATATATACAGAAATTATTTAAATATTTACACTGCAGAGGATTGTACACAAGTTATGTTACTGCACATGAGATAAATATTAAGATATTTAACAATGGTTGTATAGCACCGTAAGGATTATCACTTTCATTAGTGGCTGTATTGTGTATAATAATCACCTGTATCATAGCCTTCAGAGAGGCTGGTGATGAAGCCGTGAGCGTTAGCTTTGGTAGCAGCCTGAACCACAGCCTCCATGGAAACGTCACTCAGGCCGTAGGTGATGTTTTCCTTGACTGACCGGGCAAACAGCACAGGCTCCTGTCCCACAAGAGCCACCTGCAGAAACACAACGATAACAACAACAGGTTTACAAGTGAAAAACCTGGACAGAAAACGAACCAAATCCTTGTAACAAGGGACAAAATCTAACTAACAAATTGTTTGCTATTTAGATTTTGGTTTGATAGTGTTATTAGTGATATAAGTAGATTCTTCATTACAGTATTCTATTAATTAATAACAATATTTAAAATTATGTGGAACAAATAGTTTCCAGTTTAATTTAAATTAATATGTTTGGGTTGTTTATGTCAGATCCAGAATACACCTGGTGAACAGAACAGTGGCAGAAAAGATTTCTTTGTTATTTTGTTTGTTTGCTTGATTCTGGACAATAAAACAACACAAAATGACAAAAAAACTGGACATGCATGCGTAGGATTCATACCTACAGTGCAATAGTGGTCTTTCGATTACATTTAGTTTCAATATTAGTTATTAGTAGTAATTGAGCCTAAATCAGGAATAAAATAAGACATAAGCATTTATCTTGGTATGAATATAAATAGTGTTTCTGTTTCATACAGTAGGAGCAAATAGATTTGTGTTTAAATGCTGCGGAAGGAAGGAAGTGAAGCTAGAAAGTTTCTACAGATGAAATAACAATTTGTTGAAAAGTGTTGACAGTAACAAGAAAATCCGTCTACACTGATGTACAGCGTAAATACATAAATATACAGACCCTGGAGTGGAGGTAGTCATGCTGAAAGGTGTGGACAGGTTTTCCGTCCAGAAGCACTTGACCCTGCTGAGGAAGGTAGAAGTTTTCCAGCAGACTCACACAGGAGCTCTTTCCGCTGCCTGAGGGTCCCACGAGAGCAGTGACCTCTCCTGGCCGCAGAGTGAATGACACGCCCTACAAAAGGGAACCAATTCAGGAAAAATCTTTTTTTTCACATGTCCAAAGTTAGACATATTTTGTAGATACTAGTAGATATTTTGTAGACACTAGTGCACGACCAATTATTAATCTGCCTGTTTTTTTTGTGTTTTTGTGTGTTTGACATTGTGGGCTGAAATGATCCCTGCTAAGGGAGTGGAAGTGGCTTTTTTGAGCAATATATGTCAAATTTCTATGGACGTCTCATGCATTTCTGATCCTAACAACATCAAAGTTGGCACTGCTCACACTAGTGCCAACAGAAGTGTATTTCATTCACTTGGAAAAACTAATTTGGCTCAGTTTTTCAGATTTTATAAGAAAAATTTTGGAAACATGTCAACGTATATGTCAACTGATGTGTACCTTGGCTGGCCTTATTCTTATATTAGGTCAACAAAGTACATTTTACAAGTCTGATGTTTTATGTTTATAGTTTAAATGTCTATGAATGGACATTGGAAAATAGCAGGTGCAACAAATGCTGTGATGAACTACACTGTATTGTTATTATTGCTGTGCTATGCATGTAAATAAAATAAAAAAAAGTCTAATAATTGTTTATTTCATTTCAATTCACTCAGAATTGAAATAAATGCTAAAATAAACAGTTCTACATTTTATATTGATACATATTGATTAAATAAAACTAAATAAAACTTTTCAACATCAACAAATGTTTAAACCACTGTCAGAAAAGTTCACATATTACTGATTAAATCTATCAACTCCACATCTGTGTTTATCAGTGTAGCAGACGTTATATCTCACGTTGCCCGACGACATTCCCATGCTGCACACAGGAAAAGATGACAGGAAACAGCAACAACTGCTAACAGGTTAAAGAATGACTATAAACATAAAATAGTGTCCACAAAAAGTTTCATGAGTGAATTTTACTGCTCAAAAAATCTAGTCAGTAAGAAGCTTGGTGGGATAAACACCTTTTGTCCCCACCCGCCCCTGTGCTGCTGCTGTATACACACAAATGCAGTCAGGTCTGATAGTGATGCTTGACAGAGCTTGTTTTCAGATAAATGAAGCAGCAAACAAATAAGGTAACATCACTTCTCTTTAGAAAAAAAGCTTCAATTTAAATCAAAGTTTTGTATAATAAATCCACTTGAAATTATGCTCCTGTCAAACCTGGCCAGCTGTGGTTAGTAAATTAGTCGGACAAGGTTTACTGACACGTTAAATGAGGAGGATCCTTCAGAACAAACCTTGAGAACTTCAGTGTCAGGTCGTGTTGGATAAGCAAACGTGACGTCTTTAAATTCGACCAGACCGGTGCACACGTCTGGAGCCTCTGTGCCATCAGCTGGGTGTTTGGGTTTCCTGTCCAGATACTCGAAAACCTTCTCTGCAGCACCAACTCCCTGCATTAATCCTGTGTACACTGATGCAATGCTCTGTAAGATGTTAAAGTAAAGAAAACAAAAACAGCCATCACCATCAAGCTGTTTGTTAACACTTATCATAAAAGAAATATGCAAAACAGATGACAAACCTCTAGACATTCACCCAGCTCGAGCATGTATATGAAAATAGATATCAAGTTACCACTCGTCATCTGACGGGTGATTACAAGGTGACCACCATAGTAGAGGATGGTGACTTCCAGAACAAGCTCTGAAATCTGTAAAGCAAACACAAGCACTGTGACTGTAAGAACTGTAATGGGCCGATTTATCAGGCTCGGGTCGAGCTTGGTCACATCAACTGACCTGGTAATTTCAAGTCCTTTCAGTGAAACGTAGAGTAAAAGAGGGTGAATTTAAATGCGGTTTTTCAAAATTACTTTGTTGAAAATTCAGGGTATACATTTAATAAATGATGTATAAGGAGTAAAAAGTAAGAGTCAGTGATAAGTAACTGAGAAACTGATCTTTTCTCCCACAACAACTCAAAATAAACCACTATGGTTGGTTTATCTAAATATTTATCAGTGGTTACAGAACTGACTGTCATTAATGGCAAGACTGAAATTTGATTATACGCATAGGTGCTGGTGATAACTTATAAGGCGTGTGACATGTGTGCATCTGTTTTTGAGGCTAGCAGTTGCTTCCTCCAGGATGTAACATCAACGTTTGTCGATAATCGTAACTATAAATAAAGGTGAAATAAAGGCTAACAACCACCCGTGTGACAGTCCGTGGTCCGACAAAAAAATGGGATGTGTGTCGGGTTTGGTCAAGATCGTCTCGGGCTTGGTCAGGTTCATTGTTAATACCAGATCTGAATGATAGTCCGCATATGAAAAATGGACGGAGCCTTCCAGGTTCTTCACGGAAGTAAATTAGGAAGAGAGATTAGAATAAATAGCCACCAGCAGGTGACTCCCCTGTTTGCATGTAAGTCTATGGGAAAATGATCTTCTACTCCTCACTTGATTTATAATGACAGTAAACATTTTTCTGAGGAGTTCATGGTCTCAGTCGCTAGTTTGAGGTCTTCTTCAATAAACTATGACGTCACTTTTGTTAACTATGTTCCCATTTAGAGGAAAAGAGAAGCTAAATTATGTCAAATATGAGCAGACACAAGTGATTGACAGGTGAACAACTGTTTGCAAAACGTCCACATGGTTCTCGGTCTGAACGGTGCCTTAAAGCTTTATATGTAGACTTGTAGAGATGAATGTGGATGCCTACACTACTGGACCACATGTAGCAGGCGTAGGCCAAGGCCTCCTTCTTGTTGAGCTGGAACATGACTAGGAGCTTGGCGTAGTATGAGTCAACCTCCCCACACTCATTTGCAAAGCTCCTCACTGTCCTCATGGATGAAATGGTTTCTTCTGCAACTCTGTTGGCCTCTGCAAGAGTGGTTTGTACTTGTTTGGTCAATTTCTGTAAAAGGAAAAAAAGAAAGAAATGCATCAGGCCAATCAGTCAATAAATCAGACTTTATTCATTAACAAAATTAGGGCTGAAATTAAAGATGATTGTTATAACTGATTAAGCTGTAGATAATTTTCTTGATTAATCGATTCGTTGTTTGGTCCATAAAATATAAAATGTTGATCAGTATTTACCACACCTCAAAATGATCCAAAAATTAAATGTATTTAGTTTTAATGATTTATTTGTTATATGCAGTAAATAAACCAGAAAATAGTTACACTGAAGAAGCTGAAAAATCATAGAATATTTCAAATGTTATGAAAAGCCCATTCAACATGATTATCTCTGATTATCAAAATAGTTGCTTTAGTCTTCAATTAATAATAGATTAATTGTTGCAGCACTATTATTATAAAAAAAAAACAGTTAAAGTTGATTGAAATTGATTATCAAAATAGTTGACGACTAATTTAGTAATAGATTAATAATTGATAAAGTTGATAAAATTTTAAGAAAAGAACAAACCCTCCGGGGGGGAAACACTATAGAAAAATAAACACATAAGTAATTGCAAATAAATAAATAAATAATACTAATAGTAAAAACAAAGTTTATCTAATAAAGGTAATAAAAATAGAACAGTGACAAAGTAAGACAAATTGAGAAAACTGAGTTTGACTGAGTCAGACACTACAAGATGTCAATGACAAGATAAAATAAACAAAAATATGACAAAAATAAAATAATAATGAATTCAGTTCTAAGTAAAGGGAAGAAGAAATAAAATGTTTAAAATAGTAAAAAAGTTAAAGGTTCAAATAAATAAACGACCTCTTGAGTGCGCTGTCAGCACAGACACAGAACAGCAATTACCTTGTAGTAATCTCCATAAAGCTGAGAGACGAGGCCGATGAAAGGGAATCCCATGATGGCCACCAGACTGAGCTTCCAGGAAATCCTGAACATGAAGTAGAGGAAGCCAGCGCCCTTGATGGTGCTCCTCAAGAAGACGTTGACGTTCTGGGAGATGAGGTCACTCACTTGTGTGGTGTCAGCTGACAGACGGGACATGATGTCACCTACAGGGTGATAACATTAGGGGGACAGTGACTCACTGATCAATTTGGAAAAAAGTCTCATCTTTATGGATAACGCACAGTCGAGGACAAAATTATTAGCCCCCCCTTAAAAATTTTATTGTTTTATAAGTGTCTCCCAAGTGCTGTTAAACAGAGCAAAGCATTTTTAACACAGCTTTTCCAAAACATCCTACTTTTACGTTGGATGCTTCCATTATTTGACTTTGCACGCAGAAATTCAATTATTCCACAAAAACCAAAAACCGCCAGGGTCAAAATTATTAGCCCCCCTGATGATAATAGTCAATTGTGTCTCCTTTTTGCTGGGTAACAGCCTGCAGTGGTTTGTTGTAGTTTTAAACAAGTCTCTGACACTATGTTCACACTGCACACGTGAGATGCACTTGAGAGTCTCCTGATGCGATGCACTGAGATTCTTCTCTAGCCTATTTTTCCCAGCAAAAACAGACAGAGAAAACTAATACCTGTCTAAGGCTGGAACTAACGATTATTTTCAAAATCAGTTAATCCATCGATTATTTCCTTGATTAATGGAATACTTGCTTAGTCCAAATAAAACGTAAAAAAACCTGGAGATATTCTCTTTAAAACAAGATGAGACAGATGAAAAAATAGAAGCAAAACACTCATAATAATTGATTAATAACAGATTAAATGATTAATTGAATGATCATTGCAGCCTGAGACCTGTCATAGTAGTTTTAGTATCTAGGCTGAATCTGTATATATGTAAATGAGACATATTCCACTTTTATAGTTGTAATAATTATATCAGGTGAAGGGCAGACTAACTCACATGAAGTTTTCTTCATAAATCAGACACTAAAGTCATGAACATATTGCTGGTGTGGGGAGATACGCAAGCGAGACGCAACAGTCACACATCCATCGATACATTACCTGTGTGGTTTTCATCAAAGAAGCCAATCTCTTGCCTCATGAGATGTCTGAAGAGATGGCTCCGGAGCCGAAGGTTTAATCGTGCAAAAGTCAGGGAGAAGACGCCTCCACGTACTCCCATAGCAAATGAACTGAGGGGGAAGAAGGGAAAAAAAACGCTTGTCGAACCACATTTAAATCTGACATATTTTTATTTGTTTGTTTTTCAGATGACATGCTTTTTCACAATTTTTTTGTAAAATGTCACAAAATATCACCAAACGCTAAACAATAATGTCAAAAACACGTGCTAAAGAACTTTAAAATCCTGCTTTCATCTTATCAAACACCTGTGCCACTCTACATTGTACCTTAAGTGTAATTAAGTCACTCGTATGTAACCGACTCACCTGGCTAATGCCAACACTCCGAGGAAAATAACCGGTTCTGCAAAGTGCTCCATGCTCTTGTAGTTCACAATGCTGTCAATGGCCCTCCCATAGTAGAGCGGTATGAAGGCTTCACCTGGAGGTAAATACACATTTCTTTTTTTAGGTGTCAAAATATAAGTCTGGTGGACAAAATGAAACCCTCTGGTGGACCAACTTTGGCCCACGGGCCCCACTTCGGGCAACCCTGATTTTCTGTATTTCATAATTTCAGATAATATGCAAAAGTCAGTAAACATTTACATGGCAACAGATTTATGTTGTCAAATTAATTTGCACGTAGATTGAATGATTCGTTAGAATGTTAATCTATAATCAATACTTTGACCTTAAGTCTGATGATTATCTGAACTGAATTCTAAGAATTATTATAATCATTGACTAAAGCTAAAGGGGGTGAGGCATTCATGGTATACCTACGTGAATAGAGAAGTCTTCAAAAGCTTGTTACATGGGTAACTAATGTACATAAACGCGACAGTCAGGAAACGAAGGCCCCTGTTCAGTTGAATGTTCAGTAGGTATTTACTTTCTAGCACTTAGTTACTTTTCTATGAGGGCAAAAGATAAATGTGTTGTATAAGGTGCTTTTGTTCACTGAAAGCTGCCATAAAAAGACTGTGTCAAGACCTTGGAAGACTGATGCAATCCAGTGTAACAGGGGAGACGTAATCACTGTGACTTTACCATGTTAAAGTGTGACTAAATCCCCTCTACTGCAGCTAAATCCGCCCGCTGTCTGATTATGAACGTAGTTAAGAAGTGGTCTGGTAGTGTAAGAAGTAGGGTTGCAAAGGGACGGAAAATTACCAGTAAATTACCACTGGTTTGGGAACTTTAGTTTGAGAATTTTGTAAATATTCAAACCCTAGGAAGAAATACTAGGGTTTTTTGCGTTTTTGTGCAGTGTTTTTTTTTTTACATCATTCGCTCGAGTTGAAAATTTTGAACTTTGATGAAAACTTCACCTCATACAATGTCAAGAAAACCAATCACCGCTGAGATTCTCTGACTAATGTCACATCCATGACATCAGGTCAATGTCTGGGGGCAGCCAGACTCAGTTGGGTCACAATGGTGGAAATATGCATCGTCTCTGTGTGTTCACACCCGGAGCTCTACCACTATCAATCCCAACCTAAGGTCCGCCAGACATCACATGGGGGGAGCAGTGCGTTTTTTGCTCTGAGGTTGTGAGGTTATTAAAATTATATTTGTGCATATTAAATGTAGAAATCACACCCTCCATTAGATAATCAGAACTCGGTATTACCAACACCCTCCCCATGTATGCATGGATTTTCTCCGGATTCTTCCTCCCACAGTCCAAAAACATGTGACATTCATGTGGAAGATAAAGCAGTAGACGACGAATGAATGAGTGAACGAATGAATGAATGAATGACCAGCACCTTTGTGACCATTTCTGCATAAGCAAGTCTGTTAGCGGATGCATCAGGTCAGTTATGGACCTGGGGTCGGGTTGGGGGACCTGGTTTGTCTTGGAGGACCTTCAAGGAATAAAAGGTGGGGAAACTACTGCTCTAGGACACTAGAAATTTTATCTACAGAGACCGTTTAAAAAAAAAGAAAAAAGGTGACGCAAATGCACACAAAAACAGCACAAAAATTATATTGCGGCACGCTTGACGCAAATGGCACGGCATGATGCAAAACATTCACATTTGGCGTGATGGCAGCATTACAAGGTCCTCATGTGTGCTTCATGTGGTGGAGAGAGAGAGAGATCATAAATGGGGGAGGAGTCTGGGATAACAAGCGTTGCACTAATTGGATGAGAGTGATGAAAAAGTGGACTAAAGCAGCCAATGTCAAAATTTGAATGCAGTAGCTGACGTTAGACCGAAAAGAGGCAGAGGGTAAATCGAGCTTCATCACATCATGTATAATTTTAATACTTTAGACTAAACTGCGAAGGACAAATAACATTACTAGATACCCATGTACGCTGGTTTTCACCTGCAAAAAAGTGGTTCGGGATTAAATTACATCTTAAGTTCACTCACACACAGCTGATATGACAAGGAAGATGACAGCTACACACAGCAGACCAGTGTCCTCCCTGGAGAAGCTTATCAAACGTCCCAGTGTAGCTCCAGAGCTGGTCATCTCCTTCTCCTCTTTTTTCTTCCTTGTCTTCTTCCTCTCATTGCCCACCACCTGCTCCTCTTCACCAGCTGTTGCCAACAGGTTCTCAGTTTCCTCAAAGCTTCCTTCTTCTCGGCTGTAATGCTTACGCTGACTTTTCACTGGGCTGGACTCCTTCCCTAGAAGACTCCACAGGAGCATGACACCCCCAGAGGAGGCACAGGTCCAGCATATGAGGCTGAGGAGCCAGGGTTGCTGTGTCAGGGGCTTCACCTCGGTCAGCATGAGCAGTTTGGCCAGAGCGTAGGTGATGACGATTAGGCAGATGAAGAGAATGAGGTTGGTGAGTGCCGAGATCCTCCGTGGACCGTCCTCTTTGTTCCACGACACACCTATGGAGGCTCCGAGCAGAAGGGAGGAGCGCAGCAGCCCGAGACCCCACAGGTCCAGCGCTGATTTGAGGACGTTAAAGTTCAGGACATCTTCCCCGAATGTGGCCAAGTGTGATCCATGTGCGTAAAGGACAGTGGTGAGGACGACATCCAGGAGCGTAAACAACACACTCGAGCTCACACTCACTTTGATACCCATGCTGGTGATCAGGGAAGAGAAACAGTACATTTTAACCAGTAGTAACTTTATAAAAGTACAACCATAAGTGATTAGCATTTAGACTTTAAATTAGGGATGATTCAGTATTTAGTATCAGTATCGGGAGAAAGGGAAAATTAAATTTGAACACCTTAAACGTGACGTAATTGCTTCATTTTACACACACATCATGCTTTCACTGGCAGTGTACAATATGAGTATCAATATATGAATTATGAATATCATGGTCCTCCACTACATGATACCCAATCTGTTCCTTGTTCCATTACACACCTTTCCTGAAAATTTCATCAAAATCCATCCATAACTTTTTGAGTTGTTTTGCTAACAGACAGACAAACAAAAACAAATGCTGAAGATGTGAGAAAGAGAAAAGAAAAATATACATATAAAACAATCCAATAAAAGTGACACACATAGGGTTAAAATACAATAAAGCTGTATTGTGTAATCTTTAAATTTTAGCAAATGTCTGGTACATTCACACAAAGCTGATGAAGCCTATCAGCTCAACATAACTCTTGTGTCTCTCAGTGCAGTGGTGTTTAGGGGTTGTGTCACCTGGTGACATGGTGCTAGATTTTATGTCAAGATAGACAAAGCCAACAGCCACATTGTGCTCGTAAAGCAAGGTGACTGCAAACAGGTTGGACTGACTGCAAACAGGAGTATGACTGAAAACACAAAGACATGGCCATGAAAAATTTCTTGCTTTACAAGCACAATGTGGCTGTTCAACTGTTTCGTCTGCATAGTCATTCTTGTCCCCTCTGCCACTGTATACACACAAACGCTCCCTCTGTCAGGCCTGATGTTTTTGCTTCAGTGGGTTTTAGGTAAAGGACGCAGCAGACCAATAATGTTACATTATTTTCTTTTCACAAAGACCAAACAGACGCAGAATAGCAACATAAATAACAACTTTAAACAACAACAAAATAAAGACCAAAACATACACACTGTATCTTTAAAGGCAATTAATCTTGTCAGAACATAGCATTCAGACAAACTACACTGTTATATGGCCAAATTAATTTAGTATTTTTGCGTTTATTTAAAATTGAATAGAAAAAGCTCCTGTAAATTTGATTACTAGCGTATACTTACTTTTATTTTGAAGGAGTACACTTCCGGGCCCGTATATCAAGGAATAAATGTGAGGTAGTATTGTATAACTGTCTTATTTATGCGTAAATACGAAATAAATAATGCGCCAGTAAGACTGTAAAACTCTACACGCACGTTAACTACGACATTTCAAGCTTGCTAAGAAAAAAAGTTAGCCGATAGCAGGCTAAAAGAGTTGAGTTGCGTCAGGTCCCAAGTGCGTCCATGTTAATAATAAACCCCTTAATATGGAGGTCGGTGTCAACAGGACGCTTAAATCATTGACCATAGTGTTTGTATAATGACTGTTAAAACGCACAGTCAGCCGCGTAGTACAGTACAAAGCATTAGTATAGTGTACTTGCTAACTAGGAGACTAATAATCCACAAAACTGAGCCTCCGTAGCTAAGTAAACGCACCACTGTCAAAGATCGTCTATGTCACAGAGGAATTACACTAGTGTCAGACATTGTCTTCTGCCACAAAAACGCTAAATCGCAACAATACCCTGCTAATAACAACCATACAACACGTTAATACAAAACATCTGATTAATGAATCGATAGCGTCCGCGATTATACAACTTGTAGTTGTTTGTAGTTATTCAAAGAGTAATCAACAATTTCGCCACAGACAGTGTAAATAGTTTAATTTAAAGTTGACATCGTAAAAAAAAAAAAAAAAAAAAAAAATCAGTCAGAACGGAGAAATGTCCTTAACCACACATTTAAGTTAACACATTAATCGTTAAATAACTGTCACGCGCGCTTACCTTCAGCCAGGGATGGTTTTGACGCTTGAAAAAGAATGCAGATTGATACATCTGTCCGTTTTATACTATCTTAACGTAAGGTGAAGATTCCGTCACGCCCACTAATACCAAATTAGGACAAAAGAGATTTTTTTCTCCTCAGTCCTGGACAAAAGCGGCACATGGCAAAATGTATTATATGCAGTGGTCATGTAATATGTAATTAATGTGTTCACGTATCTTTAAGTTAGCCGCACATCAGCAGGTGTAAATAAAGAAATGATCAATGGCTGAGTTCCATTTAGCTTCCTTTGGTTCAGGGTGAATGCTGGTATCACATGGTCCTTACTCAACTGTTCTGACTTATAGTGTGTTCCATTTACAGCTTGGAAGTCAGAACGGGGAGTGACACTGTTCCGTCAGATTTTGCATATACACAACATATTTCGCTATCCTATTTAAAAAAAAATGCTACATTATGGTTTTCCACTTCCACTCCGCATAGCAGAAAAGGCATAATTTTAAGATTATTATGAAATATTTTCTTATTTATTTTACAAACATGGTATATAACAATAATAGTAAGGGAAACACATTTTGATAGACCAATAAATCTATCAGAATATGCTGCCCCTGAAATCCAGATTATAGATGTTAGAAGAGACTATCAAAATATACTCCCTTTAAATTTACAGTGATAAGTTCACCAGGATTACACACTTGGCTTTCATCAAACAATTTCTGGGAGGAAATTCCAGGGATTTGGGATCTCACAGAAACTCGCGTGATTTAACGTGACTTCAGAATATGTTTAATACTTACGATTTAAAATCAGGAAGTCTCTGATGCGTCCGACCTGTTACACAACAGGATAATTTGGCCAGATAATCAAGGTAGCCTAAAATCTGAAGACAACAACAATTGTGTCGGAAGGACCAGATTGGGCCGAAAATCTGGCCGAAAATCTGGCCAATTATCCTCTAGTGTGGGGCGAGGCTTACACAAACACTTAGACAAACAGCATAGCAACACGTTAATGGATTCAAATTGAACAGTAGTATTTGGAAAACTGGCTTCATGCAACACAAATAATAAGAGGTTGTTTTGACGCGAGTGGCAGCCATCTTAGAATCTCATGTCGGTTTAGAAGTTGCTACAGGAATGTAATCGTAGTATCACTTAAGTTGACAGAACAGACACTTATCTATAAATATAATGAACATATTTTTAAAAAATACTTTATATTGAAAGTGGTCCTTTGCACCGACACAGCAACAGAGAGCAGTTAGCTGCTAAGTGTCCGATATATGATGCCAATTATTTCTTTGGTTTTGTTTTGGGCAATTTTCTTTCTCATTCATCTAATAAAATATAATGTTTAACAATAACAAATAGTACATGTTTTTTGTCTCCCCAATCTACATTTTATACCTGCACTGCTGTGGAGTTTTACAGTATATGCTTTACATTTTTAAAAAAATGTATAAAATAAGGCATTTCACAAAAAAAACATGTAAAAAATTTAATCCAAACATTTGGTTGAATTACCAAAGTTGAGTGCATTTAGTAGCATTTATCAAGTTTTTGAGAACAAAATATAAACTGTTCTCAAAATAGAAATTGACCCACTAATTGAAAGGATCAGTCTACCTCTTCTCTTTCATTGTACTGTCATGTAATGGCTGCACTTGAGGCTTCACAACTGAAACAATACCTTTATTTCTAAGTACTGCATCTCCATAAATGTTTTTTTTTTATGACAAAGTGAAAAGGAATAAGTTAAAGAGCTTTTTTTATGAGGAAAAAATGGGAAAATGTAGGAAATGGGAGGGAGTCCATGTTTCCTGGCATTTCTTTAGCAAGTGAATTCTGTTTCCGAGGTTCGTCTTTTCACTGGATTTCCAGCGTCTTTTGTCCAAGACATTCAAACACATCACTGAGACGTACGTAGTCATGCTGCATCTGTATTTCCTAACTCCACCGTTGTTTGACCTCAGTGGACGTCAGATTCCGTCAGGTGATACACCAGCTCAGTCTTGATGTCCTCGGAGCTGCTCTGCTCATTGGTCAGCACCGCGTCCACGGGGAAAGACAAATATAAACTCTCACTCTTGACTTTTTTCAGCGAGGGCGAGTCTTCTTCATCAAACAGAGGAGCCTCCATTTTAAAAGTCATTGAAGACGCGTTGGATGTCCTGCGCTTGGCTGCCTTCTTCTTCTTCTTTTTCTTCTCTTGTTTATAGGCTGCATTCATGTTGGCTAAAACCTGGAAGTGAAACACACATATTTTTTTACACAAAACATAAATAATACTACAAATCATTAATTCTACTACAGCTGCAACAAAGGCCTGTTCCTAGATTAAATTGCTAATTCACACATCACATTTTCTAGCCCAATAAACCAGTCACCCACTAGTTCTCCCCACAGTGGAGCAATTTGACTTAAAGAACTTGAAATTACCATGTAACTGACAGTTATTTCTGGATTTGTGGATGTTTCTCTGACCCTGCAAGACCCTGGATTACCAGACAGCACGTGGTGTATTATGGGATACACAGTGATTCTACCATTCTGTGACTTTACAGAGCCTAGTATTTTAAGAGTTCTAAACAATAATATGATTTACCAGCTGTTTGACAGAGTTCTGCTGTGCCTGCATTACTGCCAAATATGCAGAGGCCTCCTCCTTGGAATACATATCCTGCTCTAGTTCTTCATAATTCACTGGGCTCAGTAAGGTCTAGAAGAGAGAAAATGGCATTTAATTAGCAGACACCAGAAAACACACAGGAGGAGAAGTGGCTTATTCCTAACTGTCTCTTACTTCATTGGGTAAGTTAGCTTTCCTGTTGAACATGAGGGAGTAAGGGGTGAACTTGGTCGTGGGGTTGGTAGACGTGCGGAACAAAAACAGCACGGGGTCGAGGAAGTCGTCCCACTCGGTCTGCTTCTCTGTTACCATCTGCACCACGGCTTTCCTCAGTGACGTACTCGTGCAGTCGTGGAAAGGGTTGGGGTGAGGCTGATCTACAGGAGAAACCTTCTGCATGATGTTCCATCTGTCGGCCAGCTGCTTCGTCACCTGCGAGACAAACGAAAAAACATTTGTCCTGAAGCTGCGCTGACAGAACAAATCAACTTATTCCACCGTTTATTTTCAAACCTCATCACAGAAGTCAGAATTCTGCGAGCACACGACTGTTTTAGGGGCACCAAACCTGAACGAACAGAGAACATGAATTTGTTTTAGGTTAGAATACAGTCCTGTGCAATCACTTAAGGAAATCAAAAATTAAAGCTACACACAACAGTTTGAAACAACTCTTATAGATTTTGTCTGGTGTATTTACCGGTAGATACATTTGGAGATGCATCTTGCAATAGAGAGGACGTCTGCCTTTTGTACTGGAAACATTTCAGGCCATTTACTGAAGTAATCGATGAGGACGACGACGTAAGTGTTGCCCTGCTGCGTCTCAGGAAAAGGTCCTGGTGAGAAAAGAGAGTAACACAAACACAGGAGTCAAATAAAGGGTCAAGAGAAGTCTTTACCTGTCTGTTAAATCGAAATTAAATAACCTGTGACGTCTATCCCGACAATTTCCCACGGTGCATCCACTTTTATGGGCCGAACAGTTTTTGACTGGTTTTTATTCCTCTCTGCGTGCTGACACGTCTCACACAGTTTAATCTGAAACAGGCAGAAAATGCACTGTAAAACACAATAAGCAAGAAACACACCCATCCAGTGAGATTAATTTAAAGACTGTGTAAACTAAATAGAGAGATTATTAGACTAAAAACGGTTTCTCTTCAGTCGTGTTCAGGATTTTTTTAGGCGTCTCGAAAACCGTTATGCTCCTCCAAAACAAAACGATATATAAAAGCCCTCGGTGATCTTTATCAGCAATTTACCATTCACTTCACTAACTGCACCTGCTCCTACACTACTGCCTTTGATTTGCTAATTATCTGAGATGTCTTTACTCTGAAAATGTGTCATATCTCAAATTAAAAACACACAAAAAAGCTCAGACACTTTATTTAAATTTCATAAAGACGAGCTGAGCTGCAAACCAAACCCTAGACTCCCTCTACTTCCCCCACTGAACCACTGTCGCCCCCAACAGTAGGTGAAAAGAGCAGTTTTAACATTAGTAAAATAACAGAAGTTTAAGCAAATGAGCCCTTTTAAAATGCTGGACTTCCACAATAATGCGTCACAAATCTATATCATAATCAGTCAAATGTTTACACCTAACAATTATCATTCAACATAAGGAAATACGGCAGAGGAGGAAGAACACAAAGAAGAGCGGACTCTTGCTGTGAGGCTGCAGTACCACTGATGGGGAAAGAGGGTGATAGAGAGCAGGACTGGAGCTAAATCAGTCATTAAATGTCTTTAAAAGGCAACCAAAATGGTGAAAATGTCATCTCTCTACTTCTCTTAACAAGTAGCAGGGATGCGCGATAATTAGTGGCACAAGAGTGGCTGGAAAGTTTATCAGATATCTTCAAACCCTGAGGCCGAATAGGCTGCTGCTTCCTTCACGCATGTCGATGCTAGCGCCCTCTGTAACGATTATTTTTCATTTTGCTCAATGGAGAAAATGTATATGTACATCTGCTGCGGCTTGACTATGAAAAATATTTTGTTAACTTCACTGCAGACAAAATATTGGTCCACACTTAAGCGTACATATCCATGCGAGTCCTCAAGTGGACACACACCAGCGTGCCAGAGAAGAAAACGTTCCTGAATTTAGTACAACTTATTACCTAATTGTTAACCTTTTGTTAAATCATTCAAATATGGCAAAGCATTTTTCATCGCTTTACACCATCTTTAATATCTGACACTGCAGGTGTGACGAGTACCCAGTCCACCACGTCCTTGATGATGCCGAGCCAGTAGTACTTGCTCTGTATCTTGTGAACAGTCTTCTTCTGGCCCAGGTGATGGCCGATTTCACTGAAGTGACAGTCGAGAAAAATCTGCCGCTTCCTCTCATCCTCGATCACCACCTCCCTCTTCTCCTCTTTCTTGGGTCCCACATAGTACAATGTGCCTTCTGTGGGTGAGGACAAATGAAGGGGACATGTTAAACTCTGGATATTTGTTGTTTAGAGTGTGAATATAGGACTTACTACTACTGAAGAAGGAAGCAGGTAGGAGTGAGGGACAAACTGGTACAACCTGAGAATCTACTTTTACTAGTTTAACTCCGATACATTCATCCACTCATTAAAGAAAAACTGCCTGACTCTAAATAACACAACATAAAATGGGATTTATTTTTGTCCATAAACCAGAATTATTCAATTTTAATGAAACTTTGAAAAAATTCACATTTAAGTCAAAAAAAAAAACTATGTATGTAACTATGTATTCCAATATCTGATACAATTATTTTATTCAGTATTTAATAAATTGGCTCAACCCTAATATGGAGAAAAAAAGGAGGAAATAAATCAACACTTTGTATTTATATTTAGATCTACTATTATTGGATCTGTACTATACAACAGCAGAACCAAAACCATTACTGTTTTAGGCTCATTTGATCAGTATTTTGTCCTCATTTTTTATGTCAAATTCCCTGTATGTGCACACATACGTGACCAGTAAAGCCAATTCTGATTCTTGATCATCTGATGATATTTAATTGAATAGAATAATGCAGTAATATAAATCAAACCTCAAAGTACTCCTCCAACACCATCACCTGGCAAGCAGAGTGTACAAGTTTACAAGGACCTGACATTCAGTATAATGCTGGTGGTTTTAATGAAGCACTAAATAAGTGAGCCGAATTTACTAAAATATCCTTTAGATTCAACACATATCCTAAATGATGTCCTAAGAAGAACGTCGTTGAAGAAAAGCCGTTGCGAAAGTGTATTTGCAGGATTTGTTAATGGATTCTCGTGATGTGACAAAGAAAAGGATGTAAATCGCAGTAGTTTTACAACAACGCTTACCGTCAATGATGAATTTCTGTGCGTATCTTCGGAGGTTCTTCTTTCGTAAAGGATTCATGGCCTGAGGAAAACAGCCTTTGGCAACATAAGTGTAAATGTCACCGAGTTTGTTGGAGCCGGACTCGACCACCTCCTCCTCGGCCACTTGAAGCGACTCCACGCTCAACATTTTAGCTCAAATTTTTACAGCTTACTCTTATAAAAACCTCAATAAACACTAATAATGCTAAAGCCGAGCCGCATATTTAGCAACGAAGACAAAATAATTCACAACAATTTAAGGTACAAAGCATTTATGTGTGCCCATCGCTTCCTGATTCTTCTTCTACTCAATTTAGTTCAACTGGATTTTTTTTAAATTAGCGCCCCCTTTCGACCAAGACGAGTAAATCACTAACACTAGCAGCTGACTTTTCCATTAATTTAACAATTTTGTGTTGGTTTTTATGCAAGGAGGCCCTTTAAGGCAAGTAACTTTAATTTTTTTTGTCTCTTTTTTGAGAAAAAAAAAAGTGAAATATTTGAATTTCATTTTCATGCAACAGGAATTTTTATTTTGTTAATTTGCCTTTCAAGTGCTGGTGTTCAAAGGTAAAACAGATAATTATAAATTCACTTGCCATAAATAAAAAGTAGTATATTTATACATTCATGGACCAGACTGACAGCAATAATCTGACTATGGGGGCGTTGTAGGGATTAACTGTCACCAGAAGATGGCAGTATTGTGCATGAGTAGGCAAGCTAAGAAAAGAAGAAGAAGGAGCAGCAGCAGCAGCAGCAGCAGCAGCGGAAGATGATTGCATGTCAGTCTTCATAATAGTGTTGTTGTTTGTTTACTTACTTTTTGTAAACGGACAGTGATGAAAAACGACGAGGACGTAAAGCGGCAGTTTTACGCGTGCAACTGTTTTACGACAGACAACGTTTTCCTGCACAAATACAAACTTCACATTCGCTTCGTGTCTGAGCAGCAGTTCATGCTGGACTACGAGACAGTGAGTAAAAAAAAAAAACAAAAAAAAACACGAGGGACACGAATGTGAAGAGTGTTTGTTTCTGTTTAAACGCTATTTTGTTTACTTATTTTGTTTATTATCAGCTGCTCAGGAAACTCGGCTGCGTCACTGAACGACAGTTTAGAGACGTTCTCAACGAGGTAAGTGTGTGTGTGTGTTTGTTTACCTGCTATTCCTTGTGTTGTGGGGACTTGTCTTCCTTATGGGGACAAAAATCAAGTCCCCATAAAGTAAATTACTACATTTTAAAGTGAAGACGTGTTAGGTTAAGGTCAGGGCACTAGTAATCATGGTTAAGGTTAGAGTAAGTCTTCAATTCTGAAGACTGGGATTAGGTTAGAGGTTGGTTGTGAATTGTTGTCAGATTTGGATGTGATGGTCCGGGTTGGGCTTGTGGTTATCTGGATGTGAGGTTGCTGGAGAACTTCCTGTTTGGCCTCCAGAGACGGAGTTGTCAACTGCATAGTACATCTGTACTAGGACTGTGCGTAAAGTGCCAGTCTGCTCTGTTTAGGTTTCACAGGAAGTGGACAGACGCAAGCGTCTCAGTGCCGTGTCCGCAGAGAGAGCTGCTGTGATAAAAGACATTTACAAGCCTCTTCATCCTCACATCTACCGTCTGCAGGTACTAACATTAATCACATTTACAGGGAGTCATTGACACCTCGCCGACACTCACGTGCTCTTTGCCTCCCCACAGGAGTCTTACCTTGCGCCAAAGTTCAAGCAGATTGTCAAGTTCTGTCGAAGCAGCGACGCCAGTGAACAGGCTCTACGAGGCTTGTTGGAGGAAGTGGCAGGTGAGAGGGTGAATTTCTTTTACATTTTGTTTTTTATTTCTTCTCTGTGGCTGATGCGTCACTGCCGCTTCCACTTGTCCAGACTGCATCCACAAAGTTGCATGGTGAAGGAAACAGCTGCAGACACATTTTCATTATTGGATGATTATATTTGTAACACTAAGGTATTTTGTTTGCTTATTGGAATCATCAGAGACACCACGAGTCGATATCATTACGATATTCAAGTCACGATAAAATATTATCACGACATTGCAAACATACCGAGTATTTGTGAAATCATATATTGGGATATACTCACACAACAGCTCTAGTGAGAGCGAGCACTTTGCACCATCCAGTGGAAAGAAATGTCAATTATTCTTTTTATTCTAATACACAATGTTGCCAATTACTTTCTTTCAAATTCTGAATAAAATGAGCTAAATTTATTCACAGATGCAGTTATCACTAGCGTTAGAAACCTTTGCAAAAGAGGAAGGGTATTAAATTGAAGTAATACCAGTAAAACGGAGGCCACCTGTCATCTCTTAATGGTTGATGGTATTAATGTATGGCCATGCTACATAGAGAGGATTTTTTTAGTCAAATCCCAGTTTTCTCTTTTAGCTCCGAGAGTTTATCGCTTCCCTGTGTTTGAGGGAAACTTCTGTGAGGAGCTGGTGGAGGAGCTGGAACACTTTGAACAGTCACCAGCTCCTAAAGGAAGACCCAACAGCATGAACCATTACGGGGTAAGTATTGAAAAGCCCCTAAAACCGCTGAGAACATAAAGATGTTATCCCTAGTTTTGTTCCTCTTTTTCTATCCTTAGATTCTCCTGAATGAACTGGGCTTTGACGACAGTTTCATCACACCTCTCCGTGAGCAGTACCTACGTCCACTCACCTCGCTGCTGTACCCAGACTGCGGGGGGCGCTGTCTGGACAGCCACAAGGCCTTTGTGGTCAAATACGACATGAAGGAAGACATGGATCTGAGCTACCACTACGACAATGCCGAAGTCACACTGAACGTTTCCCTGGGCAAGAACTTCACCGAGGGAAACCTTTATTTTGGAGATATGAGACAGGTGAATATATGTTGGCTATCCTAATAATCTTGTTGTTGTTTTGAATTTCCAAGATGTTAAATTCCACATAGGTTCATTTTTGCAAACCCACATTTGCCCCAATATGTTACC
The DNA here is from genome assembly GCA_016785285.1 of Brachirus orientalis. Classification (NCBI taxonomy): domain Eukaryota; kingdom Metazoa; phylum Chordata; class Actinopteri; order Pleuronectiformes; family Soleidae; genus Brachirus; species Brachirus orientalis. Next base: position 2,525,095 of record JAFBJR010000344.1, read on the forward strand.
TGCAATTTTCTACTAGTCAAATCTGTCTAGTTAAAGATATCTACATACATACTACAGCAGAAAAATACCAATCTGGACTGATATCAGAATCAGTAGAGACTCAATACCTGATATCAGTATCTGTATGACACAAATCTGCAGTATTTCAAAAAGCCTTAAGTGTCAAAGTTCTTGTGTGCGAACTCATACTTCAGGTTATCCACTTCCAATCTGTTTATATAAATACAACTTCACCCACTGCACTTAATGTTTTGTCAATTTGTGGCAGGAATACCGACTTTGTGCTTTGTTGCCCCCTACAGGTGCCTTTAGGTGAGACGGAGTGTACGGAGGTTGAACACAGGGTGACCGAGGGCCTCCTTCATCGTGGCCAGCACATGCACGGGGCTCTGCCCATCGGCTCCGGTCAGCGCTGGAACCTCATCGTTTGGATGAGAGCGTCACAGGAGCGAAACAAACTGTGTCCCATGTGCAACAGGACGCCCACACTGGTGGAAGGAGAGGGTTTCGCTGACGGCTTCACCAGAGACTCTGCTGCTCTGCCGAACGTCTCCTGCGTGTTAACGTAACTTTGCCTGCTAACCCCACAGTTTTATCCCAAGTGTGGGCCCAGACTAGTGTAAAAGAAAACGTGAAACTGCTGCAGATCAGAGAAGAAGCTCTCTAATCCGTCCTTAAGGACAGTCTGTGTTTATAGAGCTGAGGTAAGTGGTCACGTGTGTCCTCAAAACACCTCTAAATGTGTTTTTTGTGTTTATTGAAGATGGATGTTAATATCATCATAGTTTCAGGCCTGAATCTTTAATCACAGCTTCTTTATCTGGTATTACCTTGAAATAATGATCTTTTCACTGCATAGCAGTACAACTAAATCCTGCTGTTCACGTGTTTTCAGTGTGCAGTAAATCTGTCAGCAGCTGAGGATCACAAAATGGCTAAAACATATTTACAGCCATGTTGCTGATCAGCTGGTTGTTCACTCATGGTCCTGGTCTGCTGCTGGATGAGCAAGGCTTAGGAGAGAGTTTTAAGGGTAGGGCTGGGAGATAAATCAATTTTATCAATCAATTTGCATTTGTAGTTGAGGTTTTATTTTTAATGAAAACCAGCCACCATAGAGGATCCCCCCTGGTCTCCTGTTGTTTAGTGAAAATCCCTGTAAATTTGGACATTGTTTGAAGCCAGTAGAAAACTTGCTGAAAAACGGTTTTCCCTGTTGTTTACAATGGTCTGGTCTGCTATTTTGTTTATATGCTTGTAATTTATTGCACTTTAACCCTAAGGGAAATTTTTGTTCAAATTCTTATTAATTTCTTTGTCATTTGTAGTTTGATTTTAAAAAGGAAATTGAGTTTGGAGATTTAAATATCAAGGAGTAAATATCAGTCAGCCCTAATTAAGGGACTTTTATTTTGTACTTTGTTTCTTTGTGTTATTGTGGAGCCTCTTGAAAACAAAATGATACATCTTTGTACACAAAGTTCACTTCAGTTATATCAAGAATGTTTATTAAAACAGATCTTTAAAATTAAATACTGCCATGTTTTTTTGCTCGAACAATATGTTAATGTAAATAAAAAAGTACATGTAATAAATTGCTTTTAAAAAATAAAATAAGTTGGGAGAGTGGGGGCGGGTTATTAAGGTTTCTGAGTGTGTGTAACATATTAAACGGACACAGAACTGTGGTGATGGATCAGTTGTTCACTCACAGGTTTCCTTCCTTACTGCTGTGGAGCATCCTGGGAAATGGAGTCCTCAGTAGTGTGTGCGGTTCCTGTGCTGGTGTTTTGAGACAACAGCAGCTGCTCCGGTGGACGCAGGAAAACCACCATCACCGTTATGTTATCGCTGGAGCCAGCTTCTTTAGCAACTCTTACCAAATGTTGGGCAACTTGCAGTCCTTTTATCTCCACAGACTTTTGCAGTGAACTGTCTTCTCCTTCTCCTGGGTCATCAGGCCGCTGGAGCCCCTCTAGGACCAGATCAGGGACCTCTGAGGGTTTGACTGCATCAAAGAAGCCGTCGCACGCCAGTAAAACGTAATCCTCGTCTCCCAACAGCTGGACGGTCGTGCAGTCGGCGTCACCAGACACATAAGGTTTCTGGTCAAAGTCGCCTGCAGGAGTGAGGTGAGTGGTTGTTTGGTTAAAGCAGTGGCTCCTCACTTTAAGACTGAGCTCAGAACTGAAGCTCTCAATTAAATTGTAAAGGGGCCGTACAAAGAAATGAAGTTCAGAAGAATCATTTCGACTTATTATCCACACAGAACCAGCGTTTTGGGAGCCCGGTTCCAGAGCGGGATAATCTCAAAACACTACTGGTAGACAACCACTACACTACTTTGGTGAAAAGATAATGTCATTTCCACATGGCAAATAAAGCAAAACAAGAAAAAGACCGTATAGGTAAAGTTCTGTTTCCGTGTGGATGAGGCCGTAGCACGGCTGGTCAATATATCGAAGATATTGTGACATGAGACAAGACATTGTCTTAGATTTTGTCACATCTGTGATGACTTTTCCTGCCTAGGCTGTCGCAGTGATAATCATAATTATTCTATTCTGTTCTATTCTATTAATTATTCTATATGTCTCTGCTAAATACACTTAACGTTATGTGTATTGACTAAAATTATATTTTAAGCCTAATTATTTGTGTTAGAGCAGTATATTACCATATCTAGAGCCAATGTCACTGTTTCTACCACATAAATATCCTTCATTTCACGTTAAAGACAAAGAAATAAACCAGGTATTATATGAAATTAATGGTAATAAGTGTACTTTAAGATCATGTAATACAGACCGTAAAGAGTAGATTTTATTTTGTATTGTTGTCCGGTTGTCCAGTCAACATATCGAAAATTTTATCTGTAACGTGACATGAGACAAGATAGTGTCTTAGATTTTGGATATCATCATATCGTGATAAGGGAATCTGTCTTGGTTTTTAAAGGCTGTTGCATTGATAATAATCATACAGTTATTTAAAAAAATAAATTGTGAAATATATATATATATAAAATACTACATTTATGGGCAATTCCGTTGTTTCTCACTCATGTAAATACCCTTAATTTACTATTACATTAAAATGCCAAAGAAAGACCAGGTATTATCTGATGAAATCTATCTAACGGTTGTCCGGTCAACATATCGAAAATTTTATCTGTAACGTGACATGAGACAAGATAGTGTCTTAGATTTTGGAAATCATATCGTGATAAGGGAATCTGTGATGAGTTGTCTTGGTTTTTAAAGGCTGTTGCATTGATAATAATCATACAGTTATTTAAAAAAATAAATTGTGAAATATATATATATATAAAATACTACATTTATGGGCAATTCCGTTGTTTCTCACTCATGTAAATACCCTTAATTTACTATTACATTAAAATGCCAAAGAAAGACCAGGTATTATCTGATGAAATCTATCTAATGAAAGGTAATAACATTTTTAAGCATCTAAGACAGATCATAAACAGTGGATATTTTATTTTAAAGTGTATTTACAGTGTATTGTCACTCTCACTCTTTGAGAAGCACAAACATCTCAAAAGAAAACTTTTCATGAGTCCAGAGAAACAACCTGCGTGTAGCTTTACATCCCCATATATCTTGAAATATCCTAATATACCGTTTTATCTTTAAGCCTTATCAACCCAGCCGTAGGCCCTTGTGTTTTTGGGGACAGAGCAAAGGTGAGTAGAGAGGGACTAATGTGGATGACACTATTTAGATGGAACACAACAATGCCTTTACCAGATCAAAATGCATAAAATCCTCTAAAAAAAAAAAAGGGCCTAAATCTCCTCCACATGGATGAAAATTAAAGATGAGACCCAGCATTTACTTTGTATTTATCATTTTCTCAATCTCAAAGTGCTGAGTCACAGACTCTGAGCCTCCAAACAAAGTATCTGTGCAGATACAAATCAGGCTGGTTGTTTATCTGATGTGACAAAGATCAAGGACTCACCTATTGCCCTTGACACTGCGTATGTGCCGTTAACACGCCAGCAACCCATGAAGGTGATACATCCTCCAAGATCCTCAATTCTCTGTTTCTCATCCTGGTCAGTCGAGGACAAAAAGAGACAGACATTACCACCTGATCACCTTCTGACCTTTATTCATCTGGATATGTAAAATTATTTATTATAACACATCAGCGTTTGACCTATTAGCACAGGCAGACAGTCAAATATTTAAATGTAGGGTAATTAATTAGCTTGATTCTTAGTTCCCTTAAAAAAAGCTGTATTCATGAGACCCCCAAAAAAGGACCAAGAGTGCTTTTGGTACCAGAGCCACCACTAGAGGACACTGTGACATAGCACATTAAAAATGTTGTCATTATAGGGAAGTAAATACTGCAATATTTGTAGTCAAGTAGTACTGATACAATAGACTCACCTCAAAATATAGCCGCAATCACTGAACTAGACATTTTAATGTATTTTATTGTGTGTTTTGTGTTACTTGTACACAGATATAGTGGCATTCCTCTTATCTTCCATTTACGACAAACGTTGATCAACATGTCCTTTTTCTATCAGCTATTTTTCTATCAGACTGTAAGGAAAAGATGTTTTCACATGAATTTTACATGAAAAAAATGTAATTACGCCTTGATATGATTTGGAAACTGAAGACCTGCCAGTCGATCAAGAATGTGTCTAACTTGTTGCTAAATGCTTTCCGCTTGTCAACGCACGCCGACACTTCACATTGCAGCGCAGCAGCGCTCCCCACACACACAGCACGACTCCGCCACGCGACTAGTGGGCCTACGTGATCACGTGACCTCTCTCATGAGCAGGTCAGCAGCGCAGTTGGAGAAAATGCAGGCAGAGGCAGCTTCAGTCCCTAGTGCCAAGACGCGGATCTAACAACGCGGAAACAAAGCTCCACAGCGAACCTCTTTCACAGTAAAGCCACAGTAAAGAGTAGGAAGAATATGTGAAACTTCGAGACTCTGCAGCTCAAGAAAAACCAAGTAGGCCTGTAGTTCAATTAAGTTCTTTTTTGTTTGAGCCTGATTTTTTATTTATACAATCCTGGACAGAACTTGAAGTTTAATGAGCACTTGCTGTTGATGTCCATTGCTCAATATTTCTTATGGATGCGTTTTTTTTTTTTTTTTTTGCAAGAATTCAATGTTCCTGCACTGTAGTTCAATTTAGTTATTTTTTATTTGTTTGATAAAGTTTAAAGACAATAAATAAGAGTGTTTTCCTTAAACATTTTAATCATTGTAGTTATTGGAATCTTTACGTAGGTAATTCCAATCACATTTTTGAAAATATCGACAAAATATTGTTAAAATCCTAAAAAATATCGAGATATTATTTTTTTTGCCCATATCGCCCCCACCCCTACTACTGTCCTACTGAAGGTAGCATTACCTCGGACTGGGTGTGTATGTGTCGGATACATCTGTACCTCTCTGTCTGGTTTATGGGGCTCCATGAGTGTTACAGCTTGTCCCTTCCTGACCAGCACTGCCTGCGAGTCCCCGAGCCAGGACACAGTCAGCTCTTGACCTTGGATCAGCACTGCCACGCCTGTGGTTCCGCTCCGCAGACGCTGACCACACACACACATTTTCCATCAGTAACTACACATTTTTCTGCATATTCATTTATATTTATTGAAGTTATATTATGTCATTTTTTTGTTTTTATTTTTTTGGCTACATTTTATATTACCATGTTTTGATTTTTACTACTTGAATAATCTTAACACCTGCAATGTTTGTTTAATTGAAAAAGCACTTTCTAAATGTGCTATGTAAATACAGATATTATTGTTGCCCAAAGATTTTATTTATTCATTGTGATGTAGGTAGTTGTGATGATGAATTTTCTTTGGTGGAGACAAAGTACTCTACACCTAATGAAGTATTCTTTATTGCAATTTATGGTATTATATCATAAATCAAACAAAACAAACCTGTGAAAATGAACCTGTCAATGATATTCAAGCCAATGTGACAATTGTCACAATATTAGAATGTGATTGGACAGATGCATTTCTATGAAACAGCAAACATTTACATCTAAAAACATTATTTTCTTTCAATAATATTGTGATTTAAATAACTCACCCTTTAAAGAAAAAAAATGAGACCTTTGTAATATTAAGGTGAAATTATTTTTCTTTTGGCTCATTCATTACAGAATGAGCCAGCTCTAAGGAGGCTGCAATTTTGGATCACCGTGTTTCTTGTGAGTTTAGATGCTAAATGAAGGCCACATAGTTTCTCCAAAACCCTTGTGAGGGATATTTAGTTGCAACATGAAAACTGCATGAATAAATGTTGCTTTAAAATACATATTTTGAATTAAAGTGATCTCTCGTAACTTGAACCCTCTACTTGGTTCTATTGGTTCTATTTCACACGGTAGTTTATGTTTGAGCTGAAACTAGTGTGTTGGTGGTGCAGAGTCAGTGCAGAGTCGGTACCTCTCGCTTAGCTTTGCCTCTGAACATGTCGTCTGTGTGTTTGAAGGCAGATTTAAAGGCTGAGGCTGCATCGCTCTGCAGTGTCGTCTGTTTACTCAGAGCGACGTGGAGGTGGGTGACAGCGTAGGTGGCAGCGTCCACCCCTCCGTGTCCGTCGAACACAGCGTAATAGGCGCGATCCACTCCATCCTGGAGAGAATGAGACACACACAATATCGGTTTGAAAGTTTTTTAAATTAATAATTAAAGAGGACATTCAGTGGAAAATCAAATTTCTGATGTTTTTTGGTGTGTCCCCGTGTCCTTCCCATATCCAAACATCGCTAAAGTGTCACAGTAAACACTTCAGTCACTTCTGAGAAAGAAGGGCTTCTCTGTTTACCTGCACTCGAGCAAGCGGTATTGAAAAGTTGAGTTTAGTTACGTAACTAGCACATTTGCCGCGCAACGAACCCTCCCTCAACAGCTACTCCCGGTCATGAACATTCAACCTGAAGAAGAAGAACCTCGGAGCAGGTTCTCACAAACGAGTGGGAATGCACTTGGTAGATGGCCAATCACAAGAGACTCTGGGGGGGTGGGCATTAAAGGCATCAGAGGCTGACAGAGAGCAGCAATAAACTGGCTTTATCTGAAGAGACTATGAGGTTTTTGACCATAAATATTATTTTGTTTATCTAATTAGACATCAAAATGACCATTCTATGTGACCTTTAAAGCAATATTATTCAACTTAATGATGGCCAGAGACTCAAAGTGACACAGAATCAAGTAATTGCTGCAGCAACATCACGACTAGCAAAAGTTAGTGTTTATGCAACCTTTAAAAAAGATAACTCTGAACATCTTACGCACAAAAATGTACCCTCCCTAAAAATATACATTTTTTTTTTTTTAAAAATGTAATATATATATAAATATATATATATAATTTTAACATGAAACCACCCAAGTAAATATGCAATGTTTTCCATAGACTACATGATGAGTAGAATTGGGAGTATAACAGCCTGTGATATGTCACTGATTTTAGATTATTTATATGTATGAACTGCTATTACACAATAATTATTTTTTAGTTTCAATTAATTACTGTTTTCACCAACATCAATCCTAATCATTAAAACAAAAGAAAAAATAAAAACATTAATTCAGTATTTTCAGTCTGGGCTCCCAATGGCCACTTATATGACCACATTGCCTCAAGCTGGATTAAAATTACATTCATACCAAAAGAGGTCAAATGATCAAAATGAAAGAATAATTACATAGAAGGCATGATTTATGTTAAGACAGGGATGAAAAAAAGTGAGTGAAATTATGGGTTTCAATGGGTTTCAGTATTTTTGTACCTAGGGTTCTGAGTGTTAGCTTTTTTTTTTTTTTTTACAGTATATAGACATACAGGAACAGGAGATAAAAAATTTAAAATATCACAAAAATGTATAAACCTTTGATAAGTTTGATCATATACATTAACACAGCCAAGATTCTCAAAAAAAAAAGAACTTAAAACCAATTTTTAAAAAAATATTGAATGGTGATATTTGGTGCTACAGTGAAAAAAGCTCTTTGTACCTGGATCTTGAAGAGCTGGTTGAACTCAGCTAGTGCCAGGTGCTTGTCCTCCATCTTCCTCCTGGCATTCCTGATGGCATGAACGGAGCAGAGGCGGAGCTGCGGAGGAGGCGAGGGAGGCTGGAAGGACTTCTGATGCCATTCCAAAGCCAGAGCAAACAGTTTATTGAGGAAGAAACGCAGGACTGGCACCGTCTGAAGTACTGACGATGAGACAAAAGAGAATTAAAAAAGGAAATCAGTTTTAGATATTTGGTTCTTAGTTTTTTTTTTGTGTAATTCACGTTTATCTCCTCTGTTTTGTGAGTGACATGATATCTGGAGCCATCATATTTCCATTGAAAGACCAGAAGAAAAGGAGGACTATATCTTATCACATCAACCATGGCTGAAGTTAGTCAGTGTCCGTTGACCTCCATTTCTGAAATGACGTCATGACATCAAGTCATCAGTAAAATCTCGACATGACTGGTTATCCTGACAAAACGTCAAAATGTCACATGTCATTTGAGACATTGTCGTCTGTGGAACCGTTTTATCTTTAAAGAAGGTTGCAAAACATGCACGACATTATCTCATTTTTTGGGATCCATTAAACACTTTCAATGTGTATTTAATCAAACTAAAGAAATAGGTCAAACTGGGATTTGTTGACTCTGAAACAAACTATTTTTATACAAGCATCTAAGCTAACCCAGTGTCTTTGTTTTGATATCATTTGTTACTTTAATGTGTTAATTAATTCACAGAGGCTGGTCATCTCAGCAGCTCTCAAAGTTTGGTTGCTAGGTAACGTGGATGCAACATGATCTTGACCCTCAATCAACTCATTTAAAAACATCTCTGACTTCTTCCATGTGTTTTTTCATTTTTTAGATGCTGCCTGTGAACTGCCACTCAACATGGCATAGATATTATTCTGCAAATCGTCTGTTAAGTAGCTAAAATGTGCTTTGCCTGCTGTCCTGAAGCTTCCTGATACAATGAGTCAGTTGTATGTAGATTTAAAACATAAAATAGGATTTTATGTAGGATTAAAAACAAACCTGAGCAGTCACTTTAAGACAGACTTTGAATATTGTACCTACATTCATCACAAACAGAACCACACTCAACATATATACATTATATATAAAATTGTTGCACCTGTGGTGTTGTGCTGCATTAAAGAACTGCATAAGGATTACTGTAGTACTGTAGTAAAGGTGTAGTGCTCACAAAAACAGATTTTAACACATTTGTGCATTAAATTTGAAAGAAACAAAACCTTTTGTTTACATTTAGTGTCAGACATATTTTTCTGAACATCCCACACGACAAACACGACGTGTAACCCTTACAGACTCCCTTTTCCTCTTCTTCCTGGTCGGCCTCAGCTTCCTGTGGGCAGTAGAAAGGTGAAAGGTCACTCTGCAGCAGCTGGGACACTGCTGCCTGACACAGGAGGGCACCGAGGACAGGAGGAGCTAATCTGAAACAACAACCAAATGCAAGAATAAATAAATGTGTCCTCCGTGTAAAGTGTAAAGCAGAGTCTGACAGGTCAACCGCAGTTCAGACACATAGAAGTGAATGGGTAAAATAGGACCAGGCCTGATAAGTGAGCATCTAAGTGTGAGATCAACTTCATTTCTACTGCAAAGAAGTCAACCCACAGACAGGAAGTGTGGAGAACAATAGTGTTTCTGCAGTGAGGGTTTTAAGTCTTCCTGACAGGGCAGAGTTGTGAAGAAAAACAAATGAACAGCAGAACGGAGCACAGAAAACCACACAGACATGCACATGCTTTTTCTGTGGAAATGTTTCTGGTTCTCTACCAGAGATGGCAAAGTAACAAATAAATCTATGGACACATCTAATGGAGACAGCAGAAGCATCATCACAGACAAGCATCTGTCATCACATGCCTGTATGTGTGGGTGCATGCACTCGGGGGAGAGAAACATCTGAGTATCCTCGATTATACAGCGTGTCAAAGTGTTATTTTTTTGGAAAGGGTGACAGCTGTAGTTTCTGATAATGACAGAACCCCCTGTGTCACATTATCAATTCAATATCACCTTACTATGTAAGATTGAAAACACGTGGTTTGATGGGATAATCACAGATCGCATGTGAGGAGGAGGAGGAGGAGGAGGAGTCAGGGCTTTCTCATTTCAGTTTTATACAGTGTCAACAGCAGCTGTTCTGTCCACGCATGCTGAAGGAGAAGGACAAGAGCAGAACTGTCAGGAATGATAGGAATGTTCACACACACGTTTGTGCTTCTATCAGAGTGAGGACCCTCATAGACATAATGCATTCTCTAGCCCCTTACCCTAACCTTAACCATCACAACTAGATGCCTAACCCTAACCAAAACCCAATTCTAACCCTAAACCTAAAACCAAGTCTTAACCCTGAAAAGGCCATTTTAAGGGGGGTGAAAAAAAGTGAGGACCAGCCAAAATCTCCTGACTTTGTCAAAATGCCCTCACCTTGTAGGAATTACACGAATTTTGGTCCTCACTCTGCAGCAAGTACAAGAACACACACTCTTGTAGAGCATTCTCAGTGAGGACACTCATAGAAATAATGCAATCCCAAGCTCCTAACCTTAACCATGTTAACTAAATGCCTAACTTTCACCATTAAACCCATAATCCCAATTCTAAACCTAACCTTAAAACTAAGATATTATCTGCAAAACGACCTCTGAAGGTGTTAGGACAACTGGCACTCAACATTATATACATTTTTGATTTATGCACTAAAACACCATACATGGAAACGAATAAATGCTTATATTTCTTCTGTGGCGACTTAACAATTTGCACCTTCTCCAATATTCGCACCTCCTCAATGATGCACCACAAGAAACTTTAACCAATTACAGAGCAGATCAGAGAGAGTGATAGTCTGTTTGGAGTATGTGTATGTGAGGTTTATTTACAATTTGGTGCCGCTGTAGGTGTTGTCTTCCCTGTACCTGTTAGCCAGCAGCCTCATGCCCAGCTCCAGACTCTCTCCATGCAGCTCCTCCAGGGAAACTGTGCGGCTCAGCGGGTTGAGAGGCAGCACACCGTCTTCCCCCAGAGCAGCAGGGAAATCTTCCACAAACCTGGCCAGGAATCTCCTGGCCTCCTCATCCATCCTGACGACTCTGACTGCAGCAAGCTCTACGATGAACGGAGGGGTCAGGGGGCAGTTCAGAAGGTGGGGCCTTGAATGACAAAGAAAGAAAAGGCTTTGGATTTCATCATGACAATGTGAGGAAACAAATTGCAATTAACTTAAATATAGAAATTTGACTACTGTAAGATTAACACACAAATCAATGAATATTAGACCATGTTCCAGTTGAAAAGTAGGAAAACAACATGGACACAAATATATTTTGGGGCAAATCACTTGCCTTTGCAATACCAGTTGATTAACACTGTACATGGTATTTCGCACACACAAGCTCAGAAATTCGACTACCATTAATGCACCATTACATTATTATTGCAAAACATTGCCTTATACACACACACACACCGAAGGCTGAGAATCTAACATCTACCTTTTTATTGAGGCAATGACATTTTGGAAATATGGTCACTGTTAAAAGCTTTGATCACAATTTGTCTACTTAATGTTTGTTTTTCATGTTTTTTTTTTAAATAATAAAAATATTTATGGCTAAAATAGTAAAAAAAAGATCAAAAACGTCACATGAACAGCAACATTTTAAACTAACTTAATTTCCAGTCCAAGATATCTTAAATCCCACTGGAATTATGTCAGAATTACGTTGTAGATATCTCAAGTTGCGGATGTCAGCAGTGGAATTTGTGATTATCTGCATAATGTGATTCATGAATCACATCATGCATATCCTGAGGAAACATTCAATTGTGGATAGAGACTAGAGGAATGTGATTGTGCATAGGTGATATTTGCATTTTGACAAGGTAGATTTATTATCTAGATTAGCTATTAAAATGTTAAAACAGCTTGCCATGAATGTGCCAAACTTTACCGAAAGACTAGTCACCACCGAAACATGGCAGACCAAACACAACACTGCATCCGGCCGGACATTACTGACTGGGAGTTGCCTCTTCTCACTCAAACAAAGACCGAGTGTGTGTGTGCTTGTTTGTTACCACCGGTCATCCCTCGTCCAAATGAAGCACAACTTCATTTCTGAGGAACTGGTTAAGTTTAAGGCTAACTAAGATTTAAATTATGGTTAGGTTAATGTTAGGGCTAGGCATGAACAGTTATGGTTAATGTTAAGGATAATGGCTGTCCAAATAAATGGAAGTCAGTGCAGTGTCCTATGAAGAATAGCTGAGCAAATCTCTGTCTGCGCGTGTGTTTGCTGGGCAGCAGTATTTGCATTTAGACACAACATAATAAATAAGGGATTTACAAACTGTGAACACTATCAACAACAGTGATTATTTTCATGTTTGCATGAATTTAAATGCTAAAACCAGAGGCTAGACCTAAAGATGCACAACATTAGACTAAATACCAAGATCTGATTTGCAGATAATTTTGGGTCACTGACCGATACTGATATAGAAGTTTTTCTCTGCACAGGTCATTTAGCCTCTTCTGCATTGATATTGACATAATATTTTACATTCTCATGTTGCAGCAGATATAAATAAACATAATAAAAAAATAATAGAACAGACACTAGCACTTAATGTTTTTTGTAATAGGCATTAGTGGATTATTATATAATTAATTGACTGATTTCTTTTTCCAAAAGTATTTTTTTGTAAGCGTTTTAAGTAACTATTTTTATAAGTATTTTTTAAACTGTTTTAAAGTATTTAATTTTTAAATGATTCTCAAACTAATTTTAAAATACTGTATAATATAAAATGGTGAGACAGACCATGGGTGTTGTTCAATAACCGATTACTGAATTTTTTTGGGGTTATTGGTTATCATTTATCAGTTACATTTGATAAGATGGAGGGAAAAATAGGAAAATCAGCTAAATAAATGGCCAAAATCTGTTACATAAATAAACACAATATCGCCATCAACTGCCCTGATTTCTATAAATTGGCATTGGCCATAAAGACAAATTATCGATCGGAGGTGAACTATCGTGACAGTATTTTCTACAACTTCGGTTTTTTGTTCTTTTTTTCGTTATAACATCTGGAGTCTCGAAACAACACAAACCGGTTTCTGTCTTTTTGGTTTGTGTGGATGTTTCACGCATATTTACACGTGCCTTTTCAAATTACAGTGAAATGTGCAGTAGCATTAGCTTGCTCGCGATATTTTTTGGGTGGTTTTAACGCACGTTGAAACACGTATCACTGCAACTCGCGCACCTAATAAATAACAAATTGAGTCAAGAACAGCTGAACTGGTTAAACATTTCATTACACGGACGAACAGGAGGCCGTTATTTCACGTTAACCGGGGTCAGCTAAAGTTAGTTAGGACTCGGTGATACGCACGCGAGCGCACGCGCACACACACGGCGGAGAAAAACACGCCAAGACACAAGGTGACAAAGAGATAAAGTGATAAAAACACGCACAAACCCGTGTACGGAGACTTGACGGTGAATCACTGCTGATAACAATAAAGTCCAACTGTTCTGTTAAGAGAACGACAGCAGCATCGCAACATTCTATTGGACCACTTTCCTGTACGTCATCATACTTCCGCCCTTCTTCCGCTGTCGGACTTAAAGGAACATACCTTATTTGCAACCCTCATGGACCGTACCAATACTGACAAGATTTCTCACATCAAGATACTTAATACTTCACTTATGTTGCCTTTATTGATCAATTTGACTAAGATATACCGGAAAAATACTTTATTTGAACATACTAGCAACTAAAAATAACAAACTAAACTGACATGAAAACGTATGGCAGATATTACAAATCTAAATCGACTTTTAAACTTGGTTTTCTCCTTTTTTCCTTCATGTCTTTTCCAGAGTGTTTGTCTCCATATGATTCAGAAAGTAGTGAAGGCTGTGGACATTTTATTGATGTATAAGTTATCATTTGTTTTGTTGTTGGGTATATTGTATAGATTTATTTATTTATTTAAAAAAATGCATGCACCACAATTACCAACATGTTACATATTGTGGTCAAATTGATTTGTTTTATTCAAATACACAAACTTTAAAATATTCATATTAATGAGCATGACTTTATATCTTAATTAAATCCTGCAACCAATATTTTTTCCAGCATTTAAATTGCCGATTCATTTTTTGTTGACCAACCACCACAAACAAAAATGAAATTAAAAGGTGTATTTATTTACATGTATGTTTTCATACAGTCTCAGGCAAATAACAGACACTATACAAAGTAAGCCGCCAAGGCAGCCATTTTGTCCTTTGGTTTTTTGGGATTACCACGGCGTCCTCGACCTCTTCCTCTCCCTCCTCCTCGCCTCGCGCCCCCGCCCCGGTGTCTCATGGTGGCGTGTTTCAGCTCCACCAGATCCTGGAAAACTGGATTGCAGAACACACAGCCAGTGTGTTGGGTCTCACCGGAGGGAAGTGGGGTTCGAGACTTGTTGAAGTCAACCGCGACCAGAGAGGCGTCGCAGGCTTCGCAGCTCTCTGGAGCCACCTATGGGAAGAGAGAGGATCGTTAGAGGAATCAAATAGTGGAAGAAGAGAGTTGGGGAAAAAAAAAATTATAATTAATACGAGGATTAAATTAGACAACAATTACATTTGATTTAACACAAATATAAACACAGTTGTTTGACATTTCCTGTTAGTTTAGCTCATTTGAACTTTACTACAAAAAAAATATATTGAAGGCTCATTTCCATCAAGGAACCAGTACCAGGAACTAGGGACTGGACCAAGGAAAACGTGCGTTACCACTGCAGGAACCAGGGACTAAATGGTAGATTCTTGGTAGAGTCCAGGTAGATTCTTTGGCCTCCTGCTTTGGGGTAGTATTTGTAAAAGCGCCGGAACCTTTGGGTGGAGCTTGAAGTGTTGAACACACCTGGTTGTACTCCAGTGTTTTATTTCAGCTGATAAATCTTTGCAAAAGCTTGTAAAATCTCCTTAAATTAAAAATCCAGCAGTTCATGTGTACTAATTTGCTGCATGACTGGAGCTCGATGTAACAGCGTGTTGTCGGGCAATCCAAATTACCATAGTATAACTGCGGTTATATGGAGCTCTTAATAAATCAGCTCTGGTCAAAGGTGCATCACTCAGAGAAATCAGCTGCTCATATATTTGAGACAAATGAAAAACTCTATTATTTACACACTGTGTAAATATTATGTCGTTGACTGTTTTCTCACCTGTACTTTGTGTGCGTGTTCAAAGAAGTGGACCACAACGTTGCATTTGTTACAGGCCATCCTCCATTTTGGTCCAGAGGTAGGATCCAGCACCAAAACCCCAGTCTCACACTCCACACACTGTCCAATGCCCAAGGAGTTGAGAGAATGCTGACAGGTCGGGTGCGTGCACTCGTTACATCCCATACCTGGGAAAAGAGGAAAGAATAACAAAAAGTGGGAACAGAATTGACTTATATTCAGCAGCTGATTTTCAAAGACAGTGGCAGCTTATTAGACATAAGTTGAACAGATGTGGGTGCTGACAATAAATATACAATGTAAGCAAAGAAGTAAGGAGCCCCAAAAGGGACATGGAAGGGGGAAAAAAGATGTACTCTACTTTTGTGAATTCTCATTTGACTTCTGTAATCTTTCCCCCAGTTTTCTTGCAAAAATGTTGCAATATTCTCACAAAAATCATTACAAGTTGTCTCCGAGATCCTTAAGAAGAATGACAAAATTACACTTTGTACAGTTCCATAAAAACTTCCGGGCATTGTTCACACTCTAACTATAGTTTAGTGCTCAAACAATTAGTTTGAACACTAAATTAGTATTCAAATATGAACCAATTACTAAATAAATTGCCAAATATTTTAATAATCAAATAATCAGTTTAAAAGTGTGTGTTTTTACAAACTAAAAACAAAATTGAGATTTCAGCTTCTTTAATAAAACTATGTGATTACCTAATTCAAATTTTGAGCTTTTTATCATTTTGGGTAAAGCAACAAAACATTTAATTTAGAAAATAATAAATCTCTAATGGAAAAAAATCCTAATTTGGAGGCCTGCTACATTTACAATCCTAATAATCCTAAAATTGTCAGCCTGCAAAAAAAGATTAAGTTTTCTTTTGTCAAATCCTAAAACAGAATAATTAACATTACTGAATTACGATTACACAGTACCTTTTTTCATGTCCCTGAAAGGCGGGTTGCTGTAGCAATAAGGGCACAGGGGGTAGCTCTTGCCCCGGGCCCCTGATGTCCACAGCACAAGCTCAAACTCATCCAGTGGACAGCGCAGCTCCTTGTACAGCTTGATGGCTCCATTTTGTGGAAGACTGTAGGTCTCGTCACAATGGGAGCAGTGGAGCCTGCTGGGTTTGGCCTGTGGGGATCAAATGAGTAAAGGAGTAAATGTGAGAGACAGATTAGACAGACTAAACCTACATAAGCTCAGTGACTGCTACAGTCCTGAGGCGGCAGGACATTATGTTACTCTCATGCTTGTAGCTCCAGGAGTTTGCTGTTTATCATAAAAGAGCAACTATAGGAGTGAAATAAACATCAGAGATGTGCTACCAGAAGAAACAGCAAGAGAGAGTTGGAATGTGGCCACAGCCTCGTCCAGCAGGTTCCTTTGGGTCACTGTTGCAGTTCATTATAGAAATGTTTAGTGTTTTCCAACAGGTGATTCAAACTACATTTAGTACAGTTGTCCCCACAGTGCTCTCTGCTTCATGTAGTGTGTGTTTGTGTCTGTAGAAGGCGGGGCTTTTGGTGTTTTGTGCACACAAACAGCATAGTAACATGTCTATGCTATGAATAAATATAACACAAGTGCTATTAACACTAAAAATAGTTTGTATAGCGGCAGTCATCTTAGAATCCCACATTAGGGTTAGTAAGGTTGCTCTGAGTTTCAAAGTTGTAAATCTGAGTTCCTTGACATCAGCAATTCCGAGTTCCGACTACAAATGAAACTGCAACCTTAACAAACTTCTGCTAGACCTGACCTTTTTTCCTTTGTTTCCGAGACAACTTCATTATTGACTACTATCCGTACGAGAAGAGGGTTTCAACCAAAATTCAATTAATAATGTGGAAAAACAAAAAAAACATTGTATGTCATTCTCTCACAGTTAGACAGCCTTTTCCATGTGAAGGCTGAAGCTTGAGTCCCTTTGTAAACCAGCTCACACCTTGCATCAAACCTCATAGACGTCTCAACATTTTTACCTCACAGCACACAGGAGTTGTCGATCCACTGCTGCCTCCACTTTTAAATTCAAATGTTTTGTCTTGTGACTTCATTGTTTGAAATCCTTTGGTCGCATTTATCTCAGTAACACAAACTTATCAAATGGAGAAGCAGTTGACCATCAGCTCCCACGTTCCGGTGAGCTAAAAACACAAAGTTTTACAATGGACTTTGTGCAGGAGAATTGGAAAAGTTGGAAAATGCTGTTCAACTGCAAGATAAAGCAGGAAAGATATAATTAAGAAAGTGTACACTTTAGCAACTGTGTATTTTATCGGATGAGGTTTCAGTTAAGCAACTAAAACTAAATTTGTTTTCTTGCTGTCCTGACTGACAGCCATGTCTTCATTTAGAGCCGTGCCAAATATGTGTCAGTCTGTCATAAAACCATACTTCAAAAGAAAAAACCTGAACACTGCATTTAAAAGTGAAGGGGGATGTGGCTGAAGCACAGTCATCACATGTGCTGAATTTTTAATATGTTCTTTCATAAATGGCAGTGACGCACATCAACAGAAAACGTGGAGTGATTTAAACCCACGTTCCTCATCTGACAGGCCTCTGAGATGACTTCATACAATGGGTTACCTTGTGGTATCCACGAGAACACGCCACTTAATAGGCACATGTAAGCCTACCACACACATTTTCAGATAAAATCGCAATGACCAAGAGATCTGCAGCCTCATGATTGATTCATGATTTTAAAAGTGGTTCTCCCATAAGGCAGAAATGGCAATTAAGTATGTCAGCTGAACTTTGAAGGCCAGAGCTCGGCAGCCAGACATCATGTGGTCCAAAGAGGAAAATGAATGGTCCCTAGACGATCCCTCTTATTTTTTTTGCGTAAACCCCTGTTGTGTTCACTGTCTCATCTAAAGCAGAAGATAGTAGCACAAAAAGCTGCCACATGCTCATTTATTCACGCTAGTATTTGTCTAGTCTGTTTACTATTTAATTTCCATTCCTGTTGCTTTACAGTTAATTCATGTTTTATTGTTTGGTTGTTCTTCTTCTTTTTTCCCACTTTAACACTGTAGTGAAGTAATTATGTATCATAGTATTTTTCACTGTCCTGCTAACCTGGATGTACTTCATGAAGCGGTGGCACTTGCCACAGCGGGACAGTGGCTTTCCAGTAGCAGCAATGGGCGAAAAGGAAACCTCCATCAACTCATCCATACCTATAATAAAACACCCAAAACACACACATGCTGAGGGATATTGCTGCACAGTAGTAAAACAAACAACAACAAACACTGTATGTCTGACTACTATTTCCTATAACTGTGGGTTGTACTCTTGTTGTCCAGTTCATGACGCTCTTAAAAATGAGAACCTGTGGGAGCAATGTTCAAATTCAAACCTTAAAAATCAATAAGGTTTAATATATACAGCCTAAAAGTGCACTAGACCGTCTTATGTAATTACTGTGTGGTGCAGCAGAGGATGCTCTGATCAAAAGTGATGTGAAGTGGTGGATGAGGGATCTCAAACAGTCAGTCACTTATCAGAATCATAAATACTCCATCCAAGCACAGAAAACAAGAAGGATACACTACCTATACAACCAAGTATACTAAGAATTCTGTAACAAAATGTGCAATAATTGAATTTAAATTTAGTGACAATATACAGTATATAAACAATTATAGTAAAGATAAATGGACTAAATAAAATAAGTGAACTAAATTAAATGTCTATATATATATATATATATATATACACACGAAAATGTAAATGCAGAGTAAATGAAGCCCAATTATACTGAAAAGCACAGTGGACATCTATTTTGCATCGAGTAGTTTTGCACACGGTTCAATAGGAGCACATATGTAAGTAAACAGTATACAATAGTAGAGTAATAATAAATTATGTTGTTACATTTGTGGGTGGACCCACTCAATAAATTCGATTTTTGGAAAAGTGGCAGCCCTACTGTAAAAATGGTTTAAAAATTACACAAAATTGTATCACTGTAAATCATCATGAAGTGGCACACACACATTATTCAGGTTTTATAATAGACAATTGTTAGCTGGCCCAGCCATAAAGTTTAAGCTGCATTTATACTTGACCTAAAAGGTTAGTGGTGTTCACACTACTGCTGTCTAAATGTGGGTTTTAGATTTTTAATTTCCACCAGCATCTGAAACACATAAGCAGCTAATCACAGTTTTTGCAGAACGCATGTAACGCAGCACTTCTGTCAACACTGATTAGTCCTGGTCTGTATTAACTACTTCATCATCTACAGTACGACATTACAGCCTACAGCCATTTGTGTTAATTTTTTTATGTGATTCATTTCAAAAGCCTATTAAAGCTAATAGAATTATTCCAGATGTGTGGCACAGCAGCTGTAGTGAACTTACTGTTGATGGAATCCACAAAATAGTGAAACTTCCTCTTGAAGATATCTAGTGCGTGCTGGAGCACCTGCTGGAAATTAGCTTTGCCCTGTGCAATAAGGTTCAGTTGTTTCTCTACAGCACTACGTATAGTGGGCAGAACCAGCTCTGCATCTGCAAAACACAGAGAGTAGACATCATACCATCTAGTCACTCACTACTGAAAGCGAATTTTACTATTTCATGTTAAAAAAACTTTAGTCTATGTGACCACATGTCCAGAAATTATGCATCAATCCCTCATATTTGTAAGATACTGAACAATAATATAAGCCAACCTGTCTTGTAGTAGCCATGTACTAGGACAATGCCCAGGTTTGTTGGCTTCAACTTGCGTCCGCTCTCTATAGTGACGTAGTTCCTCTGGCAGATGTTGTTGATGTGGACTGGGATGCTGGCGTCAGTACCTGGAGGAGGAGAGAGCGGAATCCAACATCTGCAAAACCACCCCCTCTGATTACACTCATTCCTCAACATCAAGGAACAAGCTGAAGAACACAGTGGGACGGACACTTAGAAGTCAAAGATATTTTTCTCATTATGTGGTAGAAACCAAACTAGACCGAAAGGAAGAGTGATAACAATGGAAGGATTTCAGTATGTTCTACCACTGCACAAAATTAAAGATTTGATAAGTGCATATAAATTAAGTTGCAAATAATGTCAAATTCAGCAACATTTTTGGCTCTGAGATGCTGGGGGTGTTACCACTGGAGGACTCAAACACACACATACACACACATTGGCTTACTCATTTGGTGGGGACCAATGTCCATGAACAACATGTCTGTCAATGTTTATACAATGACAAAATGTAAACGCACTGTTATTAAACTTCCGGTTCAACAAACATGCAGAGAAGTGACGTTCTCCTGCTTTAATCCCACCTAAATGTGGGTTGGTGTCTGCTGCAGGAGTTATGAGCTCTCTTATACTTCCTCTTTTACGACATAAACAGAAAATGTATCCAACAGTGAGTACTGTGTTATACCAATGCCATGTTTCTCCATGAGGGTGATGAGTTCGGCCTCGGTCAGGTAGTCTGGGGGGTTGGTCTGCTTCTCCACGAGCTTGATCTCGTCTACAGTGAAAGTGTCTCCTCGCTCACAGTCTGGCATGGCCTCTTCCAGAGGGATGCCCTGCCAAGGCATCACAGCTGTGTAACCTGGGAAGAGGCAGAAGTAACACTGAGCAAAGTGCCTTTAATATGCCCATACTTCTACATTCTTATGTCTACATGTTGAGTCAGGGTGAATGTGCCGTCAGTACCTGGTGAGATCAAAGCCTTGCCACTGCATGAGAAAGATTCTGTGCCAATGCTGAAGTCTATTGTGGTCTGTAGGTACTTGCAGTCCTGACTGACAGTGGCAATGAAATGGCGTGTGATGTACTCGTATAATCGCCAACCATCACTGCCTGCAGAACAGAAGAAGAGACAGAAGCAGGGTTTTCAACATTTGCATTAATAATTTAATATGAAGGTGACTCATGTAGGGCTATTAAAAATTAATTAAAATTAAATTTAATTAAATTTTGATTTCCGATTCAAAATCATTTTTTTGATTGAAAACTGATTCAGTACATAGAGCTGCTAACTTTAGGGTCTGCTCTGCTGTTGTGTGCTAAGAAAAGTGTTTGCAAGACTGGGTAGCTTTTATATGTGGAAAAAGCAACATAAACCCAAGAAAAAAATTAAAAAATTAAATTTATTTAAGCTGAATGAAACTGAATTTTCTACTATGCAGTAAGGGTAAAAAACGATGTGAATCAAAACTGAATCAATTTTATTTTAAAAGAAATCAATTTTTGGAAGTTTTGAATTGATTTAGAATCATGACTTGACATGGCTGCCATGTTAAGAGGTTAGTGGAGTGTTAGTGGAGTGCTTCCCCTAGTATTATTTCAGAGGGATGAACATGTGACTCTCTGCAAACAGAGAAAACTGACAGTATAGAGAGCCCCCTATCAAAGATCTAATTTGCTGCATAACCCACCCAGTTCACCCTCTGAGGCAGCACGCATCGGTGTGATGGGTGGATGGTCTCCAGCATCAGTTCCCTTCCTGGGTCGGTTTAATCCAGCTGAAAGTAGAGCCTTGACCTGAGAGGTGAAATGTATTTTTAGAAACATACACGCCACATGGAGCCACTTCCCGCTGATTTGAATATGTAATAGTGGTTAATTAAAAAATTCTTATAGAGCCGATCAACATACATCCGAGTATAACTCCACACCAGAAATCACAAAGAGAAGCAATAAATATCTTTATTTGATAATATGAGTAGTCACATTTAAAGAAATTGCAAAGCATTAGTGCATTGAAATTAAGATTTGACGGGATTTCATTTCTTTAATCCCATCAAATGAAAAAAAATTAAATGAATTTAAGAAGAGCTTAAGTAAATGTGCCATGAAGATTGATAAAGAGGTACAATGAAACTTGATGAATGAATTTTTGTGGAAAAAAATTCTCACAAGAGTATAATTGTAACCCTGCCATCTCTACCTTCCTGTTTTGTTGGAATTAGTTTGAACATGGCAGGAAGAATGAAATAATAAAAAAAATGTATCCTTTATACAGTTAATACTTGCAATTAAGCAGATATGTGATTATGAGTATGATAAATTACCACTGAATGTATCCAGGGTCACTGTTGCCATGGATACATTTAGTGGCAGCTGTGTGAAACAAATTTATCATATTCATAGTCACATAGCTGCCACTAAATGTATCCATGGCAACAACAGTGACCCTTTACCTCTTCTGCCCAAATGGGATTGTTGGTCTGCTGCTTCAGGGTTCCCTTCAGGTCAAAGTTCTCGGGGTACTGGGTTGTCTCTGTACGTGGATAGCTGATGTAGCCCTGGGTGTATAATCGCTCTGCGATCTGCATGGTGTGCTGAGGACCCATACCTGAGGCGGAGAGACAGAAAACAGTTTTTCTCCTCTATAGGAATCCAAATGTATACAACAAAATTGCCAAAATTGACAGATTATCAACAGATTTCCCCATGTGAACATACCTAAAGCAGAGCTGGCCACTCTCAACATCTCCACTGTGTTCAAGGCTTGGGGTCTTTGCTTGGCCTTCTCTTTCTTACTCACTGACTCCACCTGTGAGACAGGGATAATATACAGCTTACAACATAAACTAATCTATTGTTTTTATGATCTTAACATTTTTCAGTTACCTTAATATTTAATATTTTCCTATATCTTATAGACATAGATTGTACAACATACATTTTTAAGATACTTTTAAAATCTCACTGAGACACATTTGTTATTTGTTACACCCATGGAGCAACACCCTCTTTAATGTGCCTAACTTCACTAGTACTAGTAGTATTGGTTGTAGTAGTGTTAAGACTACTAGTAGTAAATGTTTATTGCTCCTTTGTGTCATATTTCTTTTATCACACTGACAATCATCTACAGGTCAACAATGTCCCACCACACAATCATCGATCAAACACAAAAACACAAAACCACATTAAACTAATTACATTTTGTCATTTCAAAGTATTTCATAAACTACCTTGGTTAATTATAAAGTTAGTTAGTTAGCTATCGTTATAATTGACCGGAAAATTTGTTAATAAGGTTCGGTTTTTATTTTTTACATCTCATAAAACAGCTACAATAGATCCATTAGCACAGTTACCTCAGTTGTTTAATCTGATTTAATATAAACATCTGGTTTGGTCTTTAGATTTGCTTCACTTTAAATAGCTTGCTCATACCGTAATTAAATAGTGATTACACTTCATTATACAAAAATGCCTGTAGTGACGTTATTGTATTACAGTTACACATTAGTAAGCAATGATAAAAGTTAGTGCAGATGAAACTTGGTATAGTTTGAATCATGGTCTTACCTTGGCCTCCCTGGACGTCTTGGCGAGATTAACAAACATCTGACCCACCTCCCTGTCAAAGACCCTCACCCTGTCCCAGTCCAGTGTCAGTGGGTTGTCCTTCCCTTTGAACACCTGAAGAAAAAAAAAAGTGTGTTAATAAAGTGCAGAACCAAAAGATTATCAACAATGATGTCGCAGCTAGAGAAGGGAAACAGAGATGTACCTTTGCCTGGATTATCCAGTAAGTCTCTGGTTTAAAGGACTGGATCTTGTCATGGCGTTCTACACAGAAGCCGAGTGTGGGGGTCTGACATGGTCCAAATGAGATCAAGGAGGAGTCTAGATTGCCGTACTTGCCCTGAAAATACTTGGTTTGGAATCTGGAAAATATTTGACACAGAAAAGTCATGTTAAAGCGAATGAAACCGTGAAAGGGAACTTAAAAATACCACAAGCCAATTTAAACTCTAACTAGAAGCACTCGGAGAGTGCAGACCTCCGCCAAGCAATGATGAAGAGTCCTTCAAATAAAATCCTGGATCCAGATGATGACCGAGATAAGCGTCAAAATCTAATCACCTGTTTCTTGTCCAATTATACACCTTTCCTGAAAATTTCATCGAAATCAGTCCATAACTTTTGAGTTATTTTGCTAACAGACAGACAAAAATGAACACGGCAAAAACATAACCTCCTTGGCAAAGGTAATAAACTACAGTTAAATTGCCGCAAGGTGGCAGGACATGCAGATAATGAATGTAGTGCTGCTTGTGTCACGTGATCAGGTTTTGCAGCAAGTGCTTTGGCATATAATGATAAAAACATTACTGTATCCATACAGTATTTTGGATCAGCACCAAAATCTAATCATCTGGTCCTTGTCCCATTACACACCTTTCCTGAAAGTTTTATCAAAACTCGTCCATAACATTTTGAGTTATTTTGCTAACAGACAGACAAAGAAACAGACAGACTGACCAACACTACTGACATAACTTCCTGGGCGGAGGTAATCAACAGAGAAACTGATTTCCAGCTCCAGGTGAGGCTTCAAGTAAAAAAAGAAATCATGTACCTGGTGAAAGCACAGCCGATACGCAGATCCAGCTCCTGCCGAGCATCCACTGACAGAGCCTCATTGCGGTTGGGCTCTCCCAGGCTGTTCATGGCGTTCCAGATGTCAGTGTCGGTGATTGAGCTGAATTTGGCGCGATAAACTGTCCGTTCCCTGACACTTCCCTTGTTCATCACTGGCTGAATTGCATCCAGTACCTTCAGTGCAAGAGATATCGTGACTGTTTACAGACACATGAACTGCTTTTTATATGATCTCAGATCTTCAATCACCTTAAAGAGTGATTTCACCTGTTATTAGAGTAAAAACGCAATATGTATTCTGAATTAGGGTTGAATTCCTAGGAAATAGGATGAATTTTAAAACCACATGTGAACGTAAAGAGCTGTGCAGACGAGACCTGATTTACCTCGAAACAGATGTTCTCGCCCTCTTTATCACAGTCCAGCCATAAAACCACATAATCACAGCCTCGGCCTTCGACCTGTCAAGGCGGCAGAAACCTGGTGTGAGCATTGAAGATGACACTTGGACATTCAGGTGGTCATATAGAATCAGAATCAGAATAAGAATCAGATTATGTGTGAAAACACGAGAAATTTGACTCTGATTACTTACAGAAAATACCAAACTAGTAAGTTAAAGGGTAATTTAAAGATGGAGTAACACACATGGGACTAGACACACATTTTCCTGACAAAGTCAGAAGAGATTTTTTGTGACTCTACACAGATTTAAAACAATGGTAATGTTTTACCAAGAATAGTATAGAATAACTGACCTGAAGGAACTTAACCATGTTGAGTTTGGGGTTGGCTTCCTTCTTCTCTGTGGGAGCTTTGCTAAAGAGTTCTGCAGGATCCACCTTGTCCCAGTTGTTGTACTTCCCTGCAAAAAGGACAAAAAAACAACAAAAAACAGGTATTCCATTTATTACTCAATTAAATTTATTGTAACACAGTATATCTGAAGAGGTCATATCTCTTACTAAGCACAAACATCTTGTTTATAATTCATGTTAATGTATATTTTATCTGTTGTTAATATTATGTTGTCTTAATCTTATTCCTCATTTTCTTTCCTGACTGTTATTTTAATTCTGAAGGAGCAAATTTAACACACCCAATTTCCCTTGGTATTAATACAGTAAAATTAGTTGTGACTGTTTAAGATGTTGAGGAAACTGCTTTTAAGAGATGCACAAGTCGTTGTTTTTCATCTAATACAGACTCAAACAATGGAATTATATCATGAGTACCAAAGACTTTCATGTACAGAAACTATAATCTACACTCACAAACCCACACAGACGAAGTGACAATTTTAAATCTGTCATTTGCAGAAGTATTCAGACCCACTGATTTGTCTCCGAACTCTCAGTCAGATGAAAGCCGTTTGTTTTAATTATTATTTAAAATGTGTGGGATTACCAGCATCAAGAACTAAAAGAAAGAGAGATAACTGGAGGACAGTGAGCCAAAATAATGTTACTCACCAATGAAATCCAGACTCATAACGTGTCCACAAACAGACGTCATCTTAAAGCGGACAGTCTGGCCCAGGAAGCTGCCGGTATATTCATGCACTGAGCATGCACCGTTAAGTCCCTTGCGACTCGTACAATTTCCTAAAAGCAAAAAAAGAACAGATGATTATTATTGTTATTATTAATATGAGCACCATTATAACTTCTAGTTTCTGCTCCCTAAGGCTAGGCAACCTATGATTTTCTTCAACAGCACTAAAAAAATTGTTCAAATTGGATGCAGTATTCCAGTTTCAGACTGAAGCCAACCGGGAAAATATAAATATACTAAATAGCCACTAGGGGGCGACTCCACTGGTTGCAAACAAAACTTGAATAAAAGTCTAAGACAAAATGAGTTTCTACTTCTCACTTGATTCAAAACCTCTGCAAAGATTATCATTTCATGGGTAACTAGACTTAATCACTACTTTTAAGTCTTCAGCAGAACATGATTCTAAAATGTGTTAAATATGTTCCCATTGATATATAGGAGAAAATATAGCATACCAGTGTGAATAATGGGAGTCTGGTTGCAGGTGCCACCTCTGAACTTCACTTTAAAAACAAATCAAAGACCAAATCATAAAATCTGCAAACTTTACTGTGGGAGTTCAAATTCTTATGGATGATGTCACTGCTGGCTGCCAATTACTGCAAACACATAGGGCTGAACAATTTACGTGACAAATTTCTATTTGCTAATTGTTTTGTTTCAAATTCAATTGTTCAGCCTTCATAGTTAAATGTTTGTTTTCTGTCCATTAACTGGTGATGGACAGAACTGGTATCGCAATGTTTCACAGTATCGATTTCCCTCCACACTCCTATCATTTATAACTAAATTCAGATCAAAATGTTGCAGGTTTAGCAGGTAGTTGCCATTAGCTGCTGATGTGCTGATTTATGTTAAACTTTTGAAATTAATTTAAAAACTTTTTTAAAAAACAGATTATGTCAATGAGTCAGATGTTGAGTTTGGGAAAACGTCAGCTTGATGGAGAGCGCAGGAGGAACACGACAGCTCTGATGGTCGGTGAGTGAGTGAGTGAGTGAGTGAGTGAGTGAATGAGTGAGTGAATAGGCAGCAAGAATGAGGAGCCTCCACTGGTCACCCTGGTTCAATGTTACATGGTAATGTCCTCTTTCAATTAAACCACTCTCTCAAGGCTAAATGCTAATGACAGGAAGATGATGGACCACAGACTATTGTGATGGGAACCAAAATGTACCACACACACACATACACACAAATGCTCCAACCTCTATATAAATAGAAGGCGATCCATGGGTTTGGAACTAACTGGGAACCACAGGACACATAGCGCCCACCAACATCATCAAGGCAAGAAACAGAATCTTCACATCAGTCTCCAAACATGGAACAACTGCAGGTAAGAAACATCACCTGCTGCTGTTGATAACTGGAAATAATGCTAAAAAATCACTCAAACCAAGTGATTATCAAAATAATTAGAAATTAATTTTAGTAACTGATCAGTCGATTAGCTGTTGCAGTGCCAATTTAAATTTAAACATTTTGGTTTGTGGATGAGGGCTGCAAAACCTAATTGATTATTAATCGCTTAATGAATGAATTACACCTATTTTGAAATTTGATTAATCAGTTTAACAATTTTTTAAATATATTAAGACAGGTTTCTCTAATTTTTAAGCCTCTTAAATGTGAATATTTTCTGCTTTCTTTGCTCCATATAACAAAGAAATCATTAAAACTGAACAGTTTTGGTTTGTGGATAAAGCATGACATTGGGAGCATCAAAATATTGACATTTTCTGAATCAAAAAACTAATCGATTAACAGGCAAAACAATCAACAGATTATGGATTATGAAAATCAACGTTAGTTGCAGATCTATTGTGGAGTTTTTCCAAAATGTTCTGACTTTTTACTGACCAAAAGTGTCAAAAAATAAATAAATTATTGATTAATTATAATCTTCAGTCAGTGGAAACTTGCTGAAACTTCTGTCCACACTTGACGCGGTGTTGGTTTTGTGTGTCCAGCAGCTGCGTGTCTTTTTGCTGTGCCTGCTGGCCCTCCAACAGTGTCAGGCCATCCCACTGGGCAGTCAGTGTGTTGATGAGTCCTTCTGCACATACAGCCTGCAGGACTACTACAGTCAGCTGGTCAACCTGCCCAGCCACATCAACGAGCGCAGCATCGCAACCTGGAGCTACGTGTGAGTGCATACATGCATCACAACGCATATTTCATCCACTGTCAGAAGACACTGATGCTTAAAGGGGCCGGTGAATGAATAGATTTGCTGAGACAACACGCTGTCGCTGTTCAACGCTGACTGGCTCTTGCTACTAATTTATGATTTACTGTTTAAATCATTTCTAAATCAGGATTTCTGAATTTCTATAATTATAAAAGTCATTGTTAAGAGATAAAACTATTTGAAAAGTATATGATACGTTCAGGTTTCAAATCAAATGTAAAAATTCAAAAACATTTTCTACTCACTGGGGGCATGTCTACTGACACACACACAAAAAAAGGTCCACAAACATTGCTGTTTGTCAGTTTTAAATGTTAACTCGTCTTTATTAAACTTCCTGTTCAAAAAACTTGCAGAGAAGCGATGTTCACCTGCTTTTAGTTGCACCAAACTTGTGTACATACACACATTCTGGCCCATTTGTGTTATCAGGGACCAGAGTCCATGAACATCATTATTTGTCAGTGTTTGCACAGAATTTTACATAAACTTTTCTGTTTGATACTGGTGAAGAAGCAACATTTTGGTGTCATTTTAATAACATACTGTAGATAAAAAGAGCTAGTTTAGCTACAGTCCTGCAGCCTCACAGCAGCAATCTGCTCTTCTTTCTGTTCTTCTCCTCTGCTTCATTTCCTATTGTTAAATAAAGTGCCAGAACTTTTCTGTGTGTTTTTACATCAATGTCAGACACTGTTATAGAGGACGTGTGTGCACAAGTGTAAATGTTGTTTGCATAGTTTAAGAAGGTACTATTACTGAGAAACGACAACTGTGAAAAGTCAGGGCAAGGATTTCTTTCATTAGGTCGACAACATTAAAGTGAAAGTAATAGCGACTGTAGCAGCGTATTTACTGTATGTATTGCATTTTTTGGCCCTATTTTTTTATTTATTTTGGGTTTACATTTGGCTTTTATCTTCTTTCTTGAAAGGATTTTCATTGTTTCTTTACAACAAATATTTATTTTTAATATTCGATAATTTTTTTTTTAATTTTCAAGTTAATAGTTTCTCTCCGTTATTGATATTTAAATTCCCCTTCTCATGTTCAGAATTAGCAATGACCTGAGTATTCTATAACATTATTTCCCAAACTTTCTATATTGAGACCCACTTTTTAAAGATGGAAAACTATGGTGACCCCAATCATGATATAAATCACGACAAATTTTCTGCATAATGTAGCAACTCATTTACAGCCATGCAGACATTTAAAGCAACTACACTGATAAATAAATCATTACTAGTAGATAAATTAATTAAAATGTATTTTATGTGTGGTATTTAAAACATATACACATGAATATTAACTAAAGGGATGGGGGAAAAAATCTGTGGGACCTGAAAGAAATCTCTTGAGAGCCATCTTTGGGGACCACTGCTCTTGACTTTAAGATACAGATTATTTAAAAACTGTCTCTAATCTCTCCCACACTCTCATCAGGGAGAACATCGACCTGAACCGTGTCCCTCAGGTCATCCATGAGGCCAGCTGCCACACCAGCCACTCCTGCCGGGGACTTGATGGTGCTTTCAGTTTGGAGACCATCCCTGTGTCCCTGAGGATGCCCGTCCTCAGGAAAAACCCCAGCTGCTTCCCCACATCCACCTACTCTCTGGAGTTTGAGCTCATCACCATAGCTTGTATTTGTGCCATTTCCAGACACAGCTGAACAGGACTGACTTCTCTAATGTCAATAGATGAAGACCAGAAATGTGTGTTTAATGAGACAGAGAGCGGGGTAAAGAGGGCATTTTCTGAAAATCATCCATTTCACTCACTGTTATCATTTTCCAGTGGACACTGAAAATGTCACCATTCAATATATAGCACACGTAATTAAAGTTATTATAGATTAACTGGTATAATCGTGCCTGTATTCTGGTTGTTGTTACGGTGGCTACTAATCATTGAAATCCCAAAATGTTTGGGGGTTGTCGTCCAAAAACCATATTTACTTTGCTGTCATCATGGAGCAAAGGTTAAAGAAAATATTAACATGTAAAAGGTACAGTGTGTATGGTTATTGAGGCTTTATTGAAAGAAACTGAATATTCTACCCATAAGTACATTTGTTTATAAGGGCATGAGTGAATCAAAATAAAAACTGATTTCCATAGCCTAAGGGATGGGTATGAGTTTTTGATTAACTGACTATAAAAAGTCGATCAGCCACTGTGATTATTCGTAACTGTTTAAAAAAATGCAAAACAAATGTTTTATCAACAATTGCATTTATAAAAGCAAATTCTTCAATTCCAGTGACTACCTATTTTGTGGTTGATCTATTATTACAAGGTGGCAGCAGCAAGCAAGCATTCAGTCACAAATTTAGTGTGTGTTTGCATTAGTGATGACATTTCCAATATTTCTTGAATGCATCGTGAAACTACTCCTTTAAGCTCAACAATATGTAGGTGCCACAGAAATTTACCAGGGTATGATACTAAGTATTGGTATCAGGCCGATACTGGTTGGAAATCATATCAATCGCATGCTTCACTATGCACAGATTGTAAAAATGCCAATAAAAATCAGCAACAGCATTTAAGCTGAATTTTTTTCTTCTTTATGGGAGAAGAATATTTGTTACACAGGTAGAGTCATTGAAATATCTTGTAATTGCTAGCACAAATATGAGGCTAACAACTTCATAGAATAAAAAATCTAAAATGACTGTAACGGACAGATATTGGTATCGGTAGGTTGTGCCATCCTTAATATAAACCGGCTGTCGAGTTTTGCTGCTCCATCCAAAAATTATAGCTTGTAAGCTTTCCAGTTACGGTTGTTACTCACTGTGCTATGACATTTTTATTTGTGTATTTTACAAACCGAGACTAATGTAGTTCAAGAACATAGTGAGCATGTTTTGATACTTTATTATAATATCTTGATAAAAGATTTCAGGAGCAGCATATTATGATAGAACAATATCCCCTATCAAATAATGCCCCCAGTAAAAATTCACTTCGAAAAACACCTCCACTCACCTAATGAGCACTGTGGGAACATGGGGATCATGTTTTGATATTATAACCGGCATTACCTTCACTAGCTCTCATGTGCTTGCGTTTAGAACATTCACATTCGTTTTGCTAGACATGCCCATTCCTACAGAATGTGGATAACACCGTCAATTCCCCATTGGGGGACTAATAAAGAACCATCTTAAACTGTCTTATTGTCTTATCTTACACTATATTATTAATGAACTGCGTGAACGCTGTAATATTTTTACAGGTCACTGTCACTGTCACACTGCGACATGATTCTGTTCCCTCCCATCTGTGGCCTTTAGCCTGGGTTTAACCTTCAGCTCTGAACAACAACATGACATTATACAAGTATAAAAGTGGAACTCACCTTTAGAGAGGATTTTGGCGATGGACTGAGCCAAAGACGGCTTCTCCGCCACCATCAGAACAGTCCTCATGATGAAAAACTGCCGGTAACAGCGCTCAATCAGCGGCACTAGTTGGTGCTGTTGTCTCTCTGTCACGCACCGGATCAATATGTTACGAAAACAGCACTGTTATGAAGAAAAATCACAAAAACTGCAATAATTAATTGCTAATAGCATACAACACCGTGACCCAACTGAACGGCCATGGCAGTTTAGTCCATTTACTTCCGGTGACAAGCGGAAGTTTTCTTCTTCGTTTCCCCCAACACAAATTGTGCCCATTTGGGTCGCTACCGCCATCAACTGTTGCTCTGTATACGTCTTAAATCCCTGGTTTTATTTTATAACGTGTTTTAAAACAGAGCACACTGAGTCATTTAGAGAAAAAAGAAGCTTGTCGCCATCATAGGAAAATATACATTTGCCAGATACCGCAATGTCTCCACCATATTAGTTCAGGCAAGACTAGATTATAAAAAATATTTACCAAAATATTTACATGGAGAATAATTAAAGGCCTTATTGAACTTCTTAAGAATGTTTCTCATTGTGTCAGCACATTAATGCAGTTCATGCACCATACAACAATAACAATAATAAAGAATAATTTTAATAATAAGTGCAAGGCATTAAATAAACAAATTAATCTAGGAGTAATAGTAGAGGGATAGTTCATAGGTCAGTTTCTTCTCATGAATGTGGAATTACCTATAATTAAAATCAGCTGTAACACCCTAATCTAAATCAATTTAGAATAATATTTAATAGTTACATTTTTTTGTATGTTTTTCCCTGGATAAAACCCCAATATAACATTTAATTTCTTTTGCTTGAATTTTTACATTCTGTAAACATGTCTCCACTTACAATCTTGATAAATAAGGCATAATAACTCTAATAAAAAAAACAAATCTAGGGATCAAACCTAATACTTTACATATTTTTATTGCGATGAACAGTTAAAAAGGCAAATTCTCGTTTCTGATGCGGCTGACAAAGAGAGAGGTGAGGGAGGAGTCCTCTGTTAATTACAGTCTGCAGTCTCACCTTTCATTGTCACAATTTACTATACGCTGCACCATACAATCTGGCAAGATGTAGGTCTTGTTTATAATGACATATGGGCAACAGTGAAAAATATCCATGAGATAATGATCAAAAAGACATTTGCAGCTTTTCATGAACAGGATTAGAAAACCTGATTTATTTCAGTTTATTACAAAACTATTCAATAGAAATAACAAAATAAATATAAATAGAAAAAAGGTGTACATTTACGCACTTTTTAAAAGATGGCAAACTATCATGACTCAATTCAAAATATCACTAGTTATAAGAATAAATTTAGCCCCATGTAGTGATAGAGTTATAGCCACATCTGTAAAACCTAATAAACAGTATCTCTATTAACTGAAGGAATGTCTGCCTGCCTGTAAGTCTTATAACTGTCCAACAGTTTGCTTAACAGACTTCAAACTTGACAGGTCACTTACTAAGGACACCAGTGTTTGCAGTCCAGACTTTGGTTCATTGTGTGTTTGTTATTTAAAATATTCACCCACAAATCTTGACTTAAAGTTTGGTAAAATTCAGCTAATTTTTTAAGGGGACCCAAAAACATCTCCTGCGACCAATCTGTGGGTCCCAACCCAGTCTTTGGAAATGCTGTTTTAGAATAATTCAGATTAATTGAAGATCCATTTGACAGAATTTAATCTAAAGAATACAATGGTCACATGTCACTTACACCTACACACACATTCACATTCAACCATGTCATGAATATGTAAATATAAACTTTGTTAGTACATTCAATACATAATGTGATGGCAAAAAAAAAAAAATCACTAAATCTGCCACTCATTACAAATTTTGTGATTTGTGTTTTGTTTGTTTTTGTTATTTATTAGTTTATTAGTAGGTTAGTTTGTTAGTTTGCAGGGAGTTAATGGAAGCTCCCCAGGTTAGTAACAGTTAGTTTAACTTTTAAGAAATGTTAGTAGATTATCAAGAGAACAAAACTGCTGAGGGTAATTTTTAGGATTTGTATTGATCTTGGTTATTTTTTGGATTAAAAAAAATTCCATGCAGAATGATTTCCTGAACATGACAGGTACTGAAAAGGTTGGGTTTAATTAAGGATTAGGTAAAAGACATCAGTGCTGCCGAAGTGATGTTTCAGTCAGAGAGAAAAGAGATGTTAGTACAAGCAACGGGTGGAGTTTCACAGCATCAGCTGCATTATGGTATGCTGCGTTCCATTTGTAGTTGGAACTCAGAATTTCCAAGGTCACATGGGTTTCTCACCCTGGGATTCGACTGCACGTGTTGCATCGTGTGACAGTTTTGTTCTGCTGTTGCTGGGTGAGCTTCATTTAAAAACGCCTCCATTCACAGCTGGAACCACGAAATTCAAAAACTACAATACATATGATATGAACTGTAACCACAAGAAAACAATCTCTCACCAACCGCACAGAGAACACAAAGAGAACTCTGGATTTGTAAGAGTGTCGTTGCTGTAGTTAAGAGAAATACGGTATGGTGTCAACACGGGGGCTTTTATTATGAAAAAAATTTAAAAAATAGAAAACTTGACTATTTTCTGTGGGAACAATTGACCGACGGAACAACGACGGGGCTGGTACGTGACGCAAATGCAGTCCGTGGAATCCCAGGATGAAGAGACGCCCCGTGCTAAGATTTTTACCTTAGAAACTCGGAGTAAACTCACATATCCATACATATTTGTTTCACAGTAAATCAGTCTTACAAAGGCTGTTTAAATTTTTAAAAATACAATAGATAAGTTGCTATGCTCCAGAGTATTGTTAGCAACTGTAGGACATTGTTAGCGACTGGTATTGCTAACAATGGCTAACTATGGCACGAATGTGTTTCCACTTTCTTAACACGGTGAACTGGGCTGTGACATTACATTCCAGTTCCCGCTTGCATGTTCCCATGTAATGGAAGGCAGCATTAGTACCAACACCAGAAGGTGTTAGTAGTGGTGTTAGGAGACTTTAGCTTAGCTTGAGTCTCACTTCGAAGAGACGCCAAGCTATAGGCACTCACCTGTCTGCACATGCTAACCACAGAGTTTGCACACAAAGCTGGTCTTTGAATGAGCTCTGACGGTGACAGCAACATTTGGAATCATATCAGACTCAGCGTTGTGTGGATTCTTTTAAAGCTGTAGTGGATAACTTTTGTCATGAATTGTATGCAAATTACTGATATAAATATTCAAACCATTGTCAAGAAAGTTTACATAAACCTGATTAAATCCATCTGTTCCACGCAACTTTATTTGCAGCACTGACCCAAACCCTAACCCTAAAGGGAGATGACTGGAAAACAGAAAAAAAAACAAAAAAGCAGCCGCAAAAATTTTCAGAAATGAATTCTGCCACTCCAGAAATTTTTTTTTTTTTAAAAGTTGGCTGTTAAGCAGTTTGATAGGATAAACATGTCCCCGTCCCCTTAATGGTCTCCAACGTTATTTTCAGCTCTTCTTCAAGAGACCATGTCAATTATATAAATTATTTTTCCATTTAGACGACATAAACAATAAAGCACAGCCCATATGAGTGGACACCAGTGTGATTGACAGCTGGTATCGTCTAATAGGTGCCTGGTTGCAAAAACATCTACATGGTGCAGACAAAATCGCAAATTGTGATGCTTTAAAACGGGGTTAGGGTCTATAATCCTCCATCATTTATGTTTGCAAAGTCCAAATAGAGGATAAATAAAAATAAAATCAACAAAAATATAAGCCACCCAAAGTTACACACTGCAGCTTTAAGTGATGTGGTCGAACCCACTTCATCAGCAGCTGTTTCTGCTTCTCTTATCGTCTTTTCAGTTAATAACATTTCCCTTCCCATGTCCTGAAATCCTTCTTGGTGTATTCGCTCTATAATTTTTCTTTTTCTTTCTTTCTTGATTCATCCACTTCCACAGTGGCTGTTTGTAGCAGAAGGATTGCAGGATCATGAGAGAGGAGTGTGAGCACAAAGCAGAGGGTTAGTCAGTGGGTTAGGCAGAACCAGCCATCAGCACTCAAGAGTAAAGGTTAGTAATCACCCGACTGTTAGCAGACATTAGTACAGTTAGATATTAGATTGTGTTAGTACAATCCAGACACGGGTAAAAAGCTATTTGCAAATAATTATTAGCATTTGATGTAATTTGCTTAAGTGTCATATAATGAGGCTGTAACTGTTAATTAATGCCAGCAGGCATCGTTTAGAAAACCACACACCATTAATTTTCAGCATCATTCCTATAATTATCTACAAATGAGGCTGTAACAAATGCTAAGAATCATTTGTAAATTATTTTTTATCCCCTTTATGGGCCTTAAACACTACATTTTGGGCATTTTAAAAGTTTTTTTTTTTGTTTAACTGTGAGCAAAATTAATGTAAAGCAGCTTGAGGCCCAGTACAAACACACTTCTGTAAGAGAGACAAAACACATGCACCTTTACGGAAATGACCACACATACAGTACGTAGTATATGGAGAACACGTGTACACACTCTGACACAGACACACAAACACACACCCACACATGACAATAAAATGTGTATGTAATAAATATAGTATGTAAAAATAGACTGTGTGACTAATGTTTGAGAAAAGATGAGAAAACCATTATCATACACTTTTTTCCAGGTTGAAACATTAGCTGAAGTTCTAAATTCAGGTTAGTTCCAC
Organism: Brachirus orientalis; assembly: GCA_016785285.1. Lineage (NCBI taxonomy): Eukaryota > Metazoa > Chordata > Actinopteri > Pleuronectiformes > Soleidae > Brachirus > Brachirus orientalis. Next base: position 2,561,730 of record JAFBJR010000344.1, read on the forward strand.
GACAAGCTGGTTGACTAAGAAGTTAAAGGGATAATACAGTTTTTTTGAAGTGTGGTTAGTATGGTATTGAAATATTATCCACACTGACTTTGCAGTGAAAACATGAACAAGAGATTTTAGTAACAGATTAAAGTCTATATCTGATTTGGTCTATGACATCAATTAAGAATATATTGCTGCTTTTTCTTGCTCCTACACAACCTTTTCCACCTGGAAAATGAATACTGTAAACCACCCACTCTACCGCACCAAAGGCCATAGAGAAAATCAGCAATTTTACATCACAGCACATGAGAGCTGTGATCCATTTCTGCCTCCATCAGTGTCTAATTATGTTCTCTTGAGAATTTGTTATTTTAAATCATTTGTTCAGGTTTGTGACACAAGTGACACAAACTTATCAAACAAAGCAGAAGAAGACCAGCAGCTCCTGTGTCCCCCACAAGATAAAATCCCTGATTTTATCTATGGACTTTGGTGAAGCGAGAACATGTTTTGTAAACTTCAGTTTCCAAAGTGGTAAACATAATCTTATGATATCGCAGACTAAAGCAGGTGTAGATTTTAAGTGAGCCTTCTGTTAATCTGTTTGCTCTTCTGTCCCTGCTTCCTGGGTGGTTTCATAGAAACGCAGGTGAGCTCGGCAAAGTCAGAGGTTATAATGTGTCAATACCTCGCACAACCACACTTAAAAAGTAACCAAACCCCGATTCCTGAGGCTACCTGATGAGTGAGGAGCAGTTCAGGAGGCGTAGCCTGGAAGGGAAATCTGACACCAAGTGGTAGACAAAGAAAGGCGTGTGGCAGAACGAGCCTTTCCTAAAGCCTTATAACATGTATAATTTCAATACTTTACCTCATCCAGGTGCAACAAACAACATTACTAGATACCCAGGGGTTTAGTTATGCTTTAAAAAAAAACTTGAACTATCCCTTTAACACACAGGACACCACACTTAAATCACCACTCCTGGTAGTAGTGAGTAAAATGTTTGTAACCAAAGTAACAGCACAGGTCACTGCACACAGCTGCTGAAGAAATCAAGCATGATGTGTTCAATGGCTGCAGTGTTTTTGATCAGACCAGAGAGAGAGAGTGAGAGAGAGTGGGAGTGGGTGAAGCTCTAATGGTTTTACACACATTTAAGGGGGGGGAGAAAAACAACATTGTACTGAATCATTTATAAAATACATTAAATAAACTTCCTGCTAAACGTGATCGTGCTCACAGTGACTAGAAAATTATTTTTTCAAAATCCGTCTGACACACAAAAGGCGGCACAAATCAGCTCCCAGGTGGCAAACACTTCCACATGGATCCTCTTCTCCTGAAGGTACAGTGGCATCAGTGGTGGCATCATGCTTTGATCACTGTGGGAGAAACAACACGACGGCCGTTACAGGCAGCCTCCACACAACTACGTTGTTTCTTCATTTAAAGAGGGCATTCAGTGGAAAATCAAATTTCACCAAATTTTTTGGTTGTCCCCGTGTTCTTCCCCTATCTAAACATCACTAAAGTGTCACAATAAACACTTCAGCCACTTCTGAGAAAACAGGACTTCTCTGTTTACCTGCGCTCAAGCAAGCGGTTTTGAAAAGTCGAGTTTAGTTACCTAACTAAATGTGTCCCGTCTACAGTATCAACTGTATTGTAGAGCGCCCAAAATCGGGAAGAATAAAAACACTGCTGTTTTGGTTTGAAAATTCTGGATGCTGGGGGCATAAGTGGGAGGAGTGGCTAGCATTGTTGCCTCACAGCAAGGTCACTGGTTTGAATACCGGCCTTTCTGTATGGAGTTTCTGTATGCGCATTCTCTGGACACTCTATGTTGACTGTAAACGTGAATATGAGACAGAATGGTTGTTCGTCTCTGCTGGTGACCTGTCCGGTGTGTGACCACGCCTTTCATCCAGTGTCAGCTGGGATTGGCTCCAGTTCTCCCCACATGTGAAGGATAACACAGTTGACAATGTGTGAGAACTACGGACAGATAAACACTAAAACCCTGCAAGAAAGGCGAGGGCGGCGTTTGTCTCCAATTTATTTCTCAATGTAGGATGGAAGTGGCTCATTTAGAGATACTGTATGTCTGAAGCATTTCTGTAAAAGTTGGCACTGCACACACTGGTGCCCTTATGTTGTGTTTCCATCACAGTACGGTTTGGTTTGGTACAGTGCTGTACACAGTTTATTGCGTTTCCATTAGGAATAGTACAAAAATATCCCAGCCCCATTCTATTCTTTGGCACCCTTCCCTTGGTGTAGAGTAAAATAGTACAGTTCAGGGTGGAGCTAGACCATCGCACCATTATGACATCATGCCATGCCCACCTACCAAGTAAAGGTACTGTTCTCAGTTGAAAACGCAAGCCCGACCCAGGGCTCTATCATTCCAAACCATACCGTACTGTGCCAGACCAAACCATACCATGGTGGAAAGACAGCATATATCACCTGTAAAGTTTGAAGCCTGGCACAGCTATGCGATCAACAGTAAGACGGACGTTCCTTGATCTCTTACCAGGATTTGAAAGCAGCAGCTGAAGGCCTTGCTGTGTGTCCGTCAGGTGAACGACGCAGTCTCTGGTGCGAGTCCCACTCGACTGGTTTTACATCGGTGTAACTGGAGAAAAACACACAAAACACAAAGCAGCAGAAAAGTGGAACGCAACCCAACTGTCCTCCCAAACACCCCAGGGTGATGCCTGTTCCTGTGCTACATTGTTTGTCCTTGCTGCTTTTCTCTTAAGAGACAAATGAGAGTGAAACAAAACCCAAATTCTTTAAGATATCAGTCCGTTTTTTCTGCTTCTCTGATCTCAGTGATATAAGTGATGGAACACTGATACTAGATTTTCTAACTGATATCACTTATCTGTGAAAAGAAACTAACTTGTTTGTGTTTATAAAAGGTAATTCAGCCAGTACACATAACCTGTCATGATGGTGGTGGCTCCCATTCTAGATCCTCCCAGTGTCCCGACTGGTGACGTGTCAACAGCTCTGTAGATAATTACAAGGTCAAATCCATTAGTGTGTAGATATTTTATTTTTTTTTTGCAGGTGAACGTAAATTGCATTATTATAGTTTTTAATATAAATGCTCATGTTACATGGCCTACATGCATACAGCCACTTTATTAGGCACAACTGCTTTTTAACGCAAATATCTCATCAACCAACCAAGAACTTAATACATTTAGTCATACAACCATAATTATGTCTGCCAAGGATTGTTTTTGCCAGTGTCTGTTAGTCTGTCTATCTGTTAGCAAAATAACTCAAAAAGTTATGGACAGATTTTGATGAAATTTTCAGAAAATGTGTGTAATGGGACAAGGAACAGATGGTTGGATTTTGGTGGTGATCCGGATCACAGTCTAGATCCAGGACATTTTTTTGAAGGACTCTTTATCATTGTTTGGCGGAGGTCTGCGCCCTCTGAGTGCTTCTAGTTTTACTTCTATAATTACAATGTTCACAAACACGAAGGGTTTCACATTGAGACATGCTCTTCAGACTCAAACGAAAATGATTACATGTATACCTGATAAAATAATAGTTAAATGAGGGGGAAAAAAATATAAAAGAGGAACAGAATCAAAGGAACAATGGTCTTGTTCTCTCCAGCAATAATATGAATCACGCACCTGCACATCAGCATCAAAGGTCCAGAAACAGATCGAATCCTCTTCCCCTTTTCTTGTTCATCTTGTTCATCATCGAGCTGCCGGACCCGGTAATAACCGCCGTGTGTGAGTGTGTTGTGACTTCATTCGCCCGCAGTAAAACGCAGGAGCGTCGTCTTCGTCGATGGCCGCCGAGCAGAGCAGATGCAGCTGCGCACTGACATGAGTCCAGTCCACAGGGAGGGAAAACGCAGCACAGGCGAGAAATCCCGGGACAAAGAGACGCGTTAGAGGGTATTAAAGTGAACAGCGACGCCTTTTAACTGCCAGCAGAGCTGAATGAATGCGTGAATGAGTGAATTAATTAGTGAGTGCCTCGCTCTCCAGCTGCTGCTGCCACAGGTTTTAACGCTCTTTCGTCTACGCACCCCTCATCCACCATCTGTTTCCTTGGTTACAAAAGCACTGAGTCTGCCTGCAGGCACCAACCAACCCCAATAACGACACCAACACAGGGCCGTTTCTAGCTTTGTGCTGTTTGGGGGCCCCTAGTTTACCAAACTACAATGGAGAGACTCCTAGCCCTTTAGACCAAGGGGGCCCAATTTGGGGCCTGTGTGCCACATTTGGCCTGGGCTCCTTCTTTTTCGGCCCACCTGATTTTTCCCATCTGTGCCAGCCACTGGGAATTTCTGTCCCAACAGCTCCCAAGGGTTAGCTGCAGTTCACTTTCTGACCACAGTTTTATATACGGAAAAAGAACGTTTTTTTTTAAAAAAATTGGCAAAAATTATATATTTTTTTCAATGAAATTGATTCCTCAGCAGTGTGTCTTATCTGTAGACAGAGAGTGGCAGTTTTAATAGAATGTAACATTTGTCGTCATGACAAAACCAAACATTTACCTCAGTCCTCGTCCAATTCCCTACTTATTACTCGATCTAATTTCATTTTCAGTCTTAAATAAAATTCCCTCTGGTTTCACAAGTTGGACCATCCAACTGCTTTCAAATTACTTAAAAGGCACAGTGCTACAAGGACGTGTTATTGCTCGTTTTAGTTAATTTTATAGTTCAATTTTATATTTAGTCTTAAGTAGATTCCTACTTGTTACACATGTTGGACCATATCTACCTAAAGTGTTTACCTGCTTTAAATGTTTACATTTGAGTTTAATGATAACAGAAAAATATAACACATTTCAATAAAATGTAATGTGAAAGTTTGTTTTTGGCCCATGGGCCACCCATATAATTAATTTTTGGCCCATTATAGAGAAGAATTTTGGCATTTTGGCCTTCTTTAGATGGTCCACTGATGACTCTTTCCCATTACACAGTTCCAGCATGAGTTAATGTCACATTTTAGTATCGACTCAGCTCGTTTGGAACCTCAACAGAGCAGTTATTTAAAAAAGTAAGTGGAAAAGCAAAACAAACGAGCAGAGTGTGGCACTGTCACTGTGCTGTGCCAAGCCATGAAAAACGCCATTAGATGCCACAATCTATGACACTTCACGAGCAAAACAGGCTAAAGTCATGATAACCTCTCATGTTAAAATGAAACATCTTAAGTTGAGCCACTCAAGAAAGTTAAACTGATAAAAAATGATACATGGAAAACAGCAGTTCTCTATACATCAATAAATAAAACAGATATTGAGTGGTGTTTTTTTTTTTTTTAGAAAAACAAAACTTTAAATTTTGAAAGCAAGAACACAACTCAATTTCTAACAGCAACACAAATTCTCACAACAAATTAAAATCCTCTCGAACGGGAATGATGGGTAGCCATTAGTCATTCCCATCGTACCTGATTTAATGTGAAACAAATACGATATAAGTGCCATTCATGGTAAAAGTAGCATTGCTTGTACAGTGGCAGAATCCTAGCGCTAGAGTTTCTGAAATGAAAATTCCAAGTTCAGACTACATAAATACCATTATCGTGAGAAACGCAGAGAGAGAGTCTGTATTGTGTGAACTCATTTATCAGTGGCATGATTGTAACATACTTTTGTTTATATTTAAAAGTTACACAGTAATTAACACCCTGTTTCTCTACAGATTCACACAGAAAGATTCTAAACTGTGATATGAGGCAGACTGTACAACGGAAAAAGAAATGAAATGGCCTAATAAATAGAGGACGAAGAAGACCAAAACATTGGAGGACGACAACTCTTCCATCCAGCAGAGGGCGAAAGACCGTCTACTTACTGGTTTTTGGTCTTCCTGGGTTGCCGTAGCAGTTGTGGTGTTTACATCTTCTTCCTCTTCCGCGGTACATTTGTTGCGGTTTATGAGTCAGTCGAGTTCCGCAGGTCTCTCCGGCCTGTGTCAGGTCACCGAGTATCTTTACCTCGGTAACAGCAGAGCGGCTGGTGATTCCGATGTGGTGAGTCGGTGTGAGATCACCTGCATCATCAACGTGAGCATGAGCAGGGACAGCTGCCCCTCGTCTCCTCCGGTGGTGGAGTACCTCCACATCCCGCTGGCGGACTCCCCGCGCTCACCGCTCTGCCTTCACTTTGACCCGGTGTCGGATAAGATACAGCATCACGCTCTGGGCGGAGGCCGCACGTTAGTCCACTGTAACGCCGGTGTGAGCCGCTCCGCCACTCTGTGCATTGCTTATCTGATGAAGCACCGCGGCATGACTCTGCTGGAGGCCCACGCGTGGGTCAAGTCCCGCCGACCCATGGTGAGGCCCAACCACGGCTTCTGGACGCAGCTCGTCCAGTATGAGATGGAACTTCGTGGCTGCAACTCTGTCCACATGGTCTCGTCGTCCATAGGAGAAATACCAGACATTTATGAGGAGGAGATCAGGAACATGGTGCCTCTATGAGGACTTCATTATTTGGACCTCATGATGAGGACTTTATATTGAGGACTATAACATTTGGACCTCGTGATGAGGACTTCATAATGAGGACTATAATATTTGGACCTCGTGATGAGGACTTCGTAATGAGGACAGATAATTGTGGATCAGTCTTACTAAATTCTTAGAATCTATGTTCTATGTACAGTGTGTTAGGTATGTTTGGTTTTGTTTGTAATGGACCAAAATAAAAATTCATGGATGGAAACCTAGTGTTTCGTGCTGGTTTGCTACTTTATACTACTTAATCAATCTTAGAGAAAAACATTTTATTTTACTCCAAATATTTGACAGCTAAAGAGATGCTAGTTTTAAAAGAATATTCCTGTAAGACATAATTTTAAAAATACAAAGTCTGTCAACATTTTTGCCCCTTGAAAGAAATACCTAGTTGGGACATTGGAGGTGATGTTTAGAGGTTGTCAAGTCAGTTCAGATTCTCTTCCAACCTTTTTTGTTTAATTTAAAAGTAAGACCTACCACTCATTTAATCAGACCTCAAGATATTGATGTAGCTTTGATTGTAAAGGAAGCTTTATCAACCCATCTGAGGCTAGAAAGTACAAAAAGCATTTATTTAATAATCAGTACTCATTTGTTCAACTATTAATATTTAAAGAACAGCAGGATGTCTTTATGGAAAGCCATAATTAAAAAAAGAAATACATACCTTACAATCAGTTATTAACATATTTCAACTGATTTACATATGAAAAGAGTTGTGTGCTAAGGGAAAAAAAATCTGAATATGAAAATACCTAATTTCCTTAAGAACTTTGCCTTCTGGGGAAAAAATATGCAGAAATGATTTTGCAAACATTTGATTTATGTCATTCTCCCTTAAACAGAAGGGACTTTCCATAGATTATGACCCAGTAAAAAATATAGTATTCATTTATGAAACAGGCACAAACTAAGTTACACATTTAAATCACGTCAAATCATTCACAATTTTGGCACAAGTCAGCATTTAACATCAACACACACATTGAGTCAAGAAGAAAATCTAAGTATAATGTATTAGTGGTCAACTTACACACCCAGACAGATTTATACCACAGTTAAAGCAAAGGAGCTGTTTCACTGCAGTTTCTTCTTACAAATTACCTTTTTTCAAGTCGAAACCCTCAACCAAATGGTACTCCATTATCTTTCAATGGACTGGCTCAACGCTTAGCATAAATCCTCCTGCCAAAAACGGCCCACCACACTGCAGCCTCTGACTGACATTTTTGCATAAGTTGCACAAAATAAATATAACATGTCAACCAGTCATTTTTAAATGTGCAGGGAGTCTGATTTTATTCATTTCTGACACAGAAATGTCATTAATTTGGCGAGAATAAACAAAATGACAGCTACCTGTAGTGGTTTTCTTTTTCCTGGATGCAACGAGTTGTTATTTGTTTAGTAATTGTCTGTAAATGTTTGGGGAAGTGGATTTTTATACATTTCTGACACCAAATTCACTGAACTAAATGGCAGCTAACTATACCTTTAGCATTAAAGAATTGGTGTTTTCATACATGTTTACTAATCTTTAAATATGTGAGGGACATAGACTTTTATACATTTCTTTCACAAAAAAGTCACCTTTTCAGCTACATTGAACAAATATTCGAGGAGGTGGATTTTTAATACGTTTCTGAAAAAGAAAAGTTACATCTTTTGCTTGGATGAACAAAATGGCTGCTAGCTACACCCTTAGTGTTTTTCTTCACAGGATGCTGAGAGATTTGTTCAGCTTTTCATACATACTGACTTGTTAGCTTTAAATGTTTGGGAAGAACAATTTTTGTCAGTTTTTCAGCTACAGTGAACTAAATGGCAGCTACTTTTATCTCTTTTCTTCCCAAGATGTTATGAGAGAGTTATTGTCATACTCGTTTATCAGTCTTTTTTAAATGCACAGGGAAGTAGAAATTTTTAATCGGACACAGAAAAGTCACTGTTTAAGCTAGGCTAAACTAAATGGTAGCTTGCTATACCTTTTGCACTTTTTTCTATACACTTAGCAAAAAAGCCAATTTTTAACAGATACATAAACAAACAAATGATAAACAATTACTTAAACATTGGTCAGTTAATCTGTCAATATGTTACAGTATCAGTCTGAAGGTGAAGTGAGTTAGCACTCTGCAAATATCCCATTCCAAAAATGAAGGAACAATTTGAATTTTTCTGCTCATTGCTCACAGAGTTGTACGCCACCAGCTGCTGCATATTGTCTGATATCTCTCGCTGTCTACTCCGGCCAATTGTCACATCACACACCAACACCTGAAGCATGTGAATGGGACAGCACAGATTTAAATTTGACACAGTATAATACTGGTATATCACAGTATGTCAAAACAGCTCCAAAACACTTTTGTGTCAGATATGGTATGGATATCCCAAACTACAGTATCTTCCAATAGAAATATCAGTCTGATATAGTCTTTTACCACTTTTAAAGAATTTAGCTGATAATAAGACATTAGTGCTGATGCATTTACTGCGTAGCTATAACCTGCCATTTCAAAAACACAATGCATTAACTGCATGGCAGACATTTGCTGTCCTCACTCATATCTTTCAAATGACTGTGGCGACGAACATCTCTCTTTATAGCATGTTGCCTGTGATTTAAAAACTTCTTTTTCCAATATCTGATCCGGTTCTTTTGTCCAGGATTGTACCAACACTGATACTGAACATTGTATTGGCTCATGCCAAATAGTTTGTATGCTAGTAGAGATGCTCCTTCATCAGCATCATCTTCAGAAACATGGTGTGGGCGAAAACGGAGTGAGGACAGCTCAAATGATAAGGTGACAATCCACTTCTTTTTTTTTTTTTAAATATTGCGCTCTTTGCGCCGGCCTAAATCCTTGCATGCTTGCTCAGATTTACTCACATGCTCTGGTTGATATAACATTCATTTTGCCAACACCATAGGGTTGTAAAGCAGAAATTCCATTGTGCGACTCTTGCACAGCTAAATTAAGTCTCACTACCTTTCATCTAAGCAACATCTAAACCATCCACACAGAACTTTTACACTATTTTCACTTTTACAATATTTTTTACATAGATTCAAATGGCTTATTAAAGTACACAGTATGATCACTGATGTACTGAACAAACAATGCTGGAATTACAAACGGCTAATATTTCCATCTGCTACCGGATGTCCTGAGTCAGGTCAAAATACACAACTGCCTAAAAAGTGGAAATAGCATCTCGAGTGCAAAAAAATGCCATGCTTATTTTACTTTCACTGCATTTTACCAAGTCCCCCAGTAAGGCAACAATGTCATGTGCATAGTCATGCAATAAGCATCTAAAAAAGGTACAAAAACAGAGCAAAGTCCATTTGACACAAGGTGAAACCAAAGAGGAGAACTCCAAGAAAATATCTTAACGTCAAAATCCACACGCCCTCTTCTCACAAGACACCACAGTGCAATCAGCTGCTCCAGGCAAGGACTTCATGAGCATGATTCCAGATCACAGCTGAAAGAAAAAGCAGAGAATTCAGAAGTGACAAATTATGGAGAGTAAATAAAAAGAGGGGTGTGTGTACAGTAGTAATGATCATTTTGAATTATGAATCTAGGAGGGAGGACATTTTGGGGAAAGTGGGGGTCCACTTTTTTTGTCCTCATATTCTGTCAAATTTAAAAGAGCTGTTTTATTGGTTAAGAACTGGGTTAGGAATGTCGTTTGGGTTAGTTTAAGGGTTACAACTTTTTGAGGATTAAGACTTGGTTTTAGGGTTATAGTTTCAAATGGATTTAGGTTACAGCCGAACGTCATTCAGTTCTGATGATTAAGGTTAGGATAAGTGGCTAATAACTGTATTTTGTCTATGTATGTACTTGCATTTATTACCTCTTTAGGACCTTTTTGAGCATACACATCGACCTTGTCAGTACCAGTAGTCCTCATGGAGAATAAAACCTGGTAATAATGAGGCAGAACCTAATTTCTGAGGAACTGGTTAAGTTTAAGGTAAGATATTAATTTTGGTAAGGGTTTGTTTTGGGCTAAGGCATTAAGTGGTTATGGTTAAGGTTAGGGACAACACTAGAATGTGTGGACAAATTTAGATTTAAACCTATCTTTGTGAGGACATTTTGAATTATTAACCTAGAAGGGATGACATTTTGGGAAAGTGGGAGACATTTTTGCTGGTCCTCACATTGTGTCAAACATTAAGAAAATCTGTCTATGGGTTAAAATTTTGTTTTAGCATTGGGGTTAATATGTGTTTTAGGTTTGGGTTAGACTAAGGATTAGAGTTAGGCATTTGCAATGGCCAAGGTTAGGGTTAGAGGTTATGGACATTTGGCTGGTCATGACAAATTTTTGAGGTTTATTGAGGGTTAAGACTTGGTTTTAAGGTTATGGCTTCAATTGAGTTTAGGTTAGGCATTTGGTTTGGCATTTGGTTCTGATAGTTAAGGTTAGGATAAGGGGCCAATGAATGCATTGTGCCTACATATGTGCTTGTATTTATTACTTCTTTAGGACCTTTTGTAGCATACACACTGACCGTGGAAGGACCAGTAGTCCTCATGGAGACCAAAACCTGACACTAATGAGGCAAAACCTAATTTTTGAGAAACTGGTTAATTTCAAGGTAAGATATGAATTGTGATACGGGTTTAGGTTGGTGTTAGGCATGAACTGGTTATGGTTAAGGTTGGGGATAACACTAGGCTGTGAAGACATAAATGTTTTCAAATATTTGTGAGGACATTTTGCTGTGTTGAGGACATAGTTTCAGGATTACAGTTGACCATTAGGTTTATGTTAGGCTAAGGTTAAGGTTAGGCATTTAGTTGTGGTAGTCACAGTTAGGACAATGGACTAGGGGATGCATTAGGAGTCTCCTCATGAAGAATGCTGGTGAAGAATGTGTGTGTGTTTTCACATAAGCTTCCTACCTGCTGTTCCAGTTTCTGGTATTCAGTAGATCTAGGGCGACGTGTGGATCTAGATCGCTTTCCCTCCAAAAGAAATGCAATTATCTGGCAAAAATGAATTGGTAGAAATGAATTGGTAGTATGTACACACACAGATATACACAGATATATATATATATTCATTGTCGACAGCACCGGCGTCTGCCTTCGGTAAGAAACCACAGAGAGTTGACACACATACAATACTTGCAACTTTCAGTATCGAGTACCTTGCGCTTGTTGTGGTAAGTGATGTAGAGCACGGCCACTAGCACAGCTGCAGACACCAGGTAGGCAAAGAAATGGCTGCTTTCTGCCTCCTCCTTCATTCCAGTTAAGTCTGACTGAATTTTCGTTCCCTTTTCTCCATTTCCACTTTCCTCGCTGTCTGGACTTCCCTTCTTGGTCTCTTCTGGTTTCTTCCCGGTGGCATCGGCCTCAGCCTCGGGCTTCTTCTCAGTGACAATGGCCTCACCCTCTGGCTTCTTCTCGGCCTCGGCCTCACCCTCTGGTTTCTTCTCGGCCTCACCCTCTGGCTTCTTCTCGGCCTCACCCTCTGGCTTCTTCTCGGCCTCACCCTCTGGTTTCTTCTCAGTGACACTGGCCTCACCCTCTGGCTTCTTCTCAGTGACACTGGCACTGGCCTCACCCTCTGGCTTCTTCTCAGTGACACTGGCCTCACCCTCTGGCTTCTTCTCGGCCTCGGCCTCACCCTCTTCTGGCTTCTTCTCAGTGACACTGGCCTCACCCTCTGGCTTCTTCTCAGTGACACTGGCCTCACCCTCTGGCTTCTTCTCAGTGGGCTTCTTCTCGGCCTCACCCTCTGGCTTCTTCTCGGCCTCACCCTCTGGCTTCTTCTCGGCCTCACCCTCTGGCTTCTCGGCATCGGCCTCGGCCTCACCCTCTGGCTTCTTCTCGGCACCGGCCTCTGGCTTCTTCTCGGCACCGGCCTCTGGCTTCTTCTCGGCACCGGCCTCTGGCTTCTTCTCAGTGGCGCTGGCCTCACCCTCTGGCTTCTTCTCGGCACTGGCCTCTGGATTCATCCCAGTAGCACCGGCCTGTTCCTCTGCATTTTCCTTAATTTGACCTTTTTCCATTTTTTTCTCAGTCTCAGAGTCCTTTGTTTCTAAGTTATTGGCATCTTCTGACCCTCCATTCTGGGAGTCCTGAGTGTTCTTGGATCCACCTGCTTGGTCTGCACTTTTAGGACTTCCTCCTCTATAGGAACCATCTTTTTGTGCTGGAGCCCCTTTAATTTGGACAAAAAACAAGTTTTAAATCAGAAAATTTAACAGAGTCTGAAATAACAGAATGTCTTGACAAAATAACAATAGCCATGTTGCTGCTACAGTGAATCTTAAATCTGCACCGAGACCAAAACATAACTGTGTGTCTGACTTCATTAAACTGCTTCTGTTATTTCCACTGCAACCAGCAGTTGCGTTAAGAATTTGCCCTTATTGATGGATTTTTTTCCTACTATGATGAAAAAATCTGAAGGCTGTCTGTCATTTTGACAGGTTGAACACTGAGTGCGAGATGTAATTTCATATGATTGACACACAACACTGTCAATAACTACTTGTAGACCAGCCGTATTGGCCACCATAATCCTGAAGCCAACAATTAAATATGATTGTGCCAGCTTGGCACCACTAACCTTTAATAGACCCGCCTTTCATACAAGTAGACATGCAGGCATTCACTTTGAGCACAGAGTGAATCACAGAGACAACTACATCTATCACAAAAAAAGATTCCCCTCTTAGAATTTGGGCTTTATATTCAACCTTGACACTATAACACCTGCCACTTGCTATTCGGGTGCTGACAGGGCATTAATGAGTTATGGCCTTAGAGCGTGTCTATGACCGTAGAGAGGTGCGGCTTTGCCACTAGTACAGAAGGAGAGAATCTGAAATTATCCTGGTGAAGTGCATGCTACATTCAGAGAGTCTTGCAGACTTAAACACTTCCCTCAGTCAAATGGTCCCTGAACTGAATTATTTGTGGAGACATCGCGCTGCGGTGTTTTCATTGAAAAGAACGGTTTTGCCCATCACCAGTTTGTGTGGTTGTGTCATGTATAAAACAACCCCAGCATTTTTGTGCAGCTGCGCTATGACAACATTTAGGAGGTTTGCCCGATACCAAACCGAGTAGAGTGAGGAGGAGCCAAGTCGTGCTGGAACTGTGTAGTGGAAAAGCGCCATATGGCCTTGGTGCATCATTGAGCTATATTGTTAGAAAAAAAAAACAAAAACAGAAGACTGGAGAGAACCTGGTTTAATTTTTTACTCCATTAATCTTCACAACACAAGTTTTATATTGGGTGTGAAGAGACGAATTTCTGTATTGGCTTTAAAAATGTATTTTATCAGATGAATGAAAAAAAATAGTCGGCCAAACATGAGAGAAAAACATCAATAAATACTTTGGCATAATATCGGCTATGCTAATTTCTAAATTTCGGCATCGGTCACAAAAAAATCCGAATCAGCCGACGTCTACTTGAAACGTGTTCAGTAAGACGTGGTAGAGTTTCCGGTGCAGTTTGGAAAGATGAGTGAAAAGTTAAACCGTTTCCGTTCAGGAACTAAACCAAACCATGGAACGAGCAGGTGACATGTCAATTACACGACAACGAAAGTGATTCCGTTTCGCTTCCCTGTGTTCAAACTGCTGCTGTTCCGTCATTTTACTGTAGGAAGATTAGCTAACGCGGATTCATCAGCTAACACGGATTATAATCGTAAAATCCAATCCAACATTTCCCTGTCACTTAAATCTTTTTTTTTTTTTTTTTTTAAACTCACCTGAAACCAAACTGCAGAGCAGAAATATCGCGAGAAACAGAAAACTTGTCTTCATTTTGTCCCCGGACACAGCAGTGAATAAAACACGAAATATATATTCTTTAATCCGGGTTTACTGTGAGCGTCCACGACTAAAATCCGCGTTGACAGACTGAATAGGAAGCGACTGTAGGTGACAAGTTGTTCCTGCTTCCGTGTTCAAAGCAGTTCACTCTTCTTCGGTTGTCTGGTGAAACTTCCTTTTTCATCCGTTGGACGTTCTTATTAAAGCTGCAGTACCGCCACCTACTGGACTGGAGTGTGAATCTGGAGCTTTGACAGAGGAATTCTCATACTAATAATAATTTTACTTGTTACACATATTGTATAACGGAGCTCCAAGCCTTGTCCTTTCATGTGATGATCCCACTTGATAATGATGTAATGATATTCATTATTATAATGAATATCATGATATAATATTAGTAATAATTTGAGTCACCAAATGCTTTTTCTCGTGGTTTTTTTTTCCAACCCTTAAATTAAGATTTACTTGCATTAAATTATGTATACTGTAATGCAATGTACATACATATAATTTAAAATTTATTTATATTATTAAAAATATTTACGTGATACAATGTCCAGTGTAGTGGCAGATTATAGGGATACTGGCTGTATAATGATGGTGATTTTTTTATACATATACACACATACAATATATACATATATAGACTAATGCATAATGGATGCCATGTTTCATACATGCAAGAATATGGACAACATTACTATAGAAGCTGCACTTGATGTCAGATTTTGTTTGTTTTCTCATTTGTAATAACAGTCGACAGGCATCCAGTGGGAGGAAAGGACTTGACTGACACCACTTCATTATTTAGTTTAATTTGAATGGCACATGTAGAAACAAAGAGAAACTAAATATTTATACTCTCGTATACTGTAGACGTCGAACGAAAATCTTATAAACACCTACAAAGTTAGGACATTTTGGCTGGTCCTCACTTTTTTCACCCCTTAAAGGGGCTTTTTCAGGGTTAAGACCTGGTTTTAGGTTTAGAACTGGGTTTAGGTTAGGGGGCTAGGGAATGCATTATGTCTATGAGTGTCCTCACTCTGATAGAAGCGCAAACGTGTGTGTGTGTGGGGGGGTGGGTGGTGGGGGTGTTACCTGCGGGTTCTTGTAATGACTATGTCTTAATTGTGGCAGCCTCTTTGACATTTGAAAACTCCAATGATCCCTCTCATTCTTGACACACATTTGCATTTCCATCTTTAAGGTCAATCAGGTTTGAATAATACATTGAGGAGGTTGTTGAGCTCAGAGACACCAGCTGAGTCGTGCTGAGCTCACCGAATGTGACAGAAACAATCAATTAACATCCATCACAGTGTCCCGTTATGAACAGGGACATAAGGTCACAGCGTTAACGGCATTATGTAGTTTATTTTTCCTGATTTTAATTAACACAAATGTTGGGGGCTCGAGATGTATAAACCATATATGGGAATTATCACAACAGTGTTAACCTGGAATAAATTCCAGATCAAAGGAAGGTCCCAGAAAGAACCTTGGCAAGAGATTGGAAGAATTTAATGAGCAGAAATTAACATGTATTAACTCTGACCCTGCGCTTACACAGCAGATGCCGAGGCTGCGAGGAACAGCTCCTGTTATTAAAGATAAACAATGCATGTCTTTTACTCTGGTTCAAAGAATTGATTTGTTTTAAACTAAAGCAAAAACACATATAACAAGAGAAACCTCAACCAACAAGGGAAACCTCAACCAACACTGCACAGAGCTGGGGGCCAATGAGTGTCGAGTCTGGTCAAGAGGGGGCCGGAGAAAGAAGGTGGGGTAAAAATCACAATAAAGATATTCATGATGCTATTTCAATAAAGATATTCATGATGCTATTTCAATGAATTTCAACATTAAAGTGTGTGGAATGATGATGCACTTATTTAAATAAATTTGATATGTGCCTTAAATTATATAATGATACATTATATAATGATACACCATCATCATAATAAAAATAGCATCATAATAGCAAAAATAATGATCTTTAAGCTGATATTTCACAGAATTTCAAAATAAAAGTGCGTGTTTTGATATGGAATGATAAATAGTTTGCAGTATAAATGTACAGTTGATGCAAAATTAATCTATTATTTACAGAAATTGCTCGTTAATCTCTTCATCATCTCTTAAAACTGTTATTTTGACTTGATTTTTAAATGATTTATCCATACAATTCATGCTTTGCTCATCTATTTTGTTTTTAAATGTTTTGCACCACATGAGCGGTGCTATAAAGTTAAAAGTACTATAATTATCAAAATAAATTGCTTACACTTTGAATCATGCTGTTCACCAACAGACAAACATGGACAAAATCATAACCTTCTTGGCTGAATATTTAAATACATTTCTTGAAATTGTCCTTAAAATACAGAAAGAGATAAAATATATATATATGTATATATATACATATATATATATATGCAGAAATCCTGCTATAACAAGCCCATCTGAAGTCATTTATTCATCTGGGGACTGACTTGTAATAATAAGGCCACTGTCTTAGGAGACAGTGGACGTATGTGTGGCCTCGAGGAGACAAGTTTTGACAACTCATTACCTGTAATTTCACTGACGGACCAGTGACGTGGCTCAGAAATAGGCAGCCGTGACACCAGTGACTGTGATTCTGCTGGGGATGATGTAAGATACAGAACAGCAAACAAGCAAAGGCCCATTACGGCTAATGATCGCTTAAAAATGGAGTGGGGGGGGAGACTGATAATAGCAGCAGCAGTTATCATACCGTACACCTGGTTGGGACTAAAGTTGAACAAAATGTTCTTTATAAACTGTAATTAGAATTTAAATGAATTCAAATTAAATTTTTATTTTATTTTAAAAAAAATATGATACCTACATGGTGGAAACAAATGATACCTATAACTTCTCGTCCTTGCTTTAGACAATAGACCTGTGTTGCCTAAAGTGAGGCACACGGGCTAAAGTTGGCCCACCAAAGGCTTTCCTTTGGCCCACCAGACTCTGGGACAGATTTTGAGCCATAACCAAGAGCAGTACAAAGCTTGTGCAATAGAAGCATTTTTCTTACTATTTAAATACTAGCTAAATGCATAACATCTGGCTAATAATGACAGTGGTGGTAGTAATAATAATAATAATAATAATAATAATAATAATATGACTGAGGGGCCCAGTAGACATGTCACTTAACTTAACCTTTACTATTTATAACTGCCAAACTGTTTGGAATTCCCAAATTATTGTCTATTTTAATTATTTGTTTGAACTTGTATTTACCCTTTTAAAAGAGATTTAAATCAATGGAACTTTTTTTGATTAAATGAAGGTTAAATAAAATAATAATAATCGTAATCATCATCATCATCATCATCATCATCATTTGACTGAGGGCCCCATCAAGACATCAGGGGTGAATAACATAACCTAAGGGGTCCTTTAAAGACATTACATAATAACCAGTATTATTTGTTTTTTTGGGATGAATAATGTAGTTGTAAATATATTGATATAGTAGCACAGAGGCTTAGGCTTTAGCAAGGCACACACGCATTCGGAAGAATTACAAAATAAAACTAACAAGGCACAGGGAAGGTGGAAAACTGGAAAAAAATAACTAAGAAAAATATTTTTATTTTATTAATATTTAAAATTATCTGAAATTGCATTATCAGGAAAAAATTGCAATTTTTTTCCCCTAAATTGTCTTTTTTTGATATTTTAGCCTAACTGAATATTTTTGTGTACATGTTTTTAAGATTTTACACATATAAAAACAAGTAACCCAGCTATTTTCTAGGTCGACTATTGTAAATAATGTAAATTATTACAAATTATTTATCTCATTTAATCTCACAGTAATAGATTTGTATGAAATACATACACATTATATACAAAAGTTGACCTAAACATGACCAAGGTTGTATGTGTATTTCTTTGAAATGAATGGTTTATCTTTTGAAAATTATATTGGGTATTGCAGTAAAATATGAAGAAGAAAATGCACAAATTTGCTCTTGTCATAGTTTACATGTACGAAACTGGGTCACAATCGTTTGTTGACTTTAAAACTATTACTGTAGGTTGGTGAAAAAGAGGTCAAAAAAGAGGTATGAGTCCAACATTTTTTGAGTATTAATACATGGATAACCTTGTCTTGAGTAGAAAATCAAGGTAAAGATAATTCATGTTCAGTAATTAAAATCAACTAAAACACACTGCGCTCTCTCTGTCTGTTGATCGTGTCTATGATCTGACACAAACATAAGAATGTGGCAGTGGACTCATCCAGGACAGTACCACAGATCATCGCCCCCCCACCACTCTGACTTAATTGGTCCGTCCCTGGCACAACTCATCTCCAAGGCCACCAAAAACTGTAACCTACCTTGTGCATTTTTTACTAATTGAAATGCCTAATGAGGTCCCGGGGGCTGCATCCCATTACCTCTGAGTTAATTAAAGCCTAAGCAGCAGCGTGCCAAATGGTGGATAAAGATGCTGCAAAAGTGCAAAAGGAACCGGGAACAGAGAAAAGGGAACCCATGCACAGTGTACCTCATTATCGCAAAACACTGTCAAGTCAGCTGCAGCAAACATAAGACCTCCGGTCTGGGTTTAAGAAATAAAATACCTAACTTTACCTATGCTGAATTTGATTTGGTATAAATTACAGTACATATAATTATAACTGTGTTACGCCAAGTGTCAATGTTGGTTATCGTCAGAACATTAGAGGGCAGTAAAATCACAATTCATATTAATTTGCACTAAAGTGTGACGATCCTGAACTGGAATTTAAATAATAATGCATTTATTTTGTAAATAGAAAACTTAAAGCCCCCTCTTATCGATAAAATCACACACATGCACATTTTATATACATATAGTATACTGTTATTATTATACTTATTTAAACGACATCCATTCACTCATCTATGGCCTGTATTGTAAGATCAAATTACAAATCCTTCTTTTGAAAAGTCCCTTCTCAGTGTGTAACTGTTCCTCTTTTTCCTTTTCAGGATAAATTCACATTAAATGTAGTATAAAGTGTCAGCCAGCAGGGGGCACCCAAACATGTGATGTCCTGCTGGTTTCTGTCCACAGGCCTGTTGATGCATGAAAACCAGGGTCAGGGATTAAACTGGACTATGTCACTTATCCTGAATTAAGCATTGGGTTGGACTTGGTGCATAAATTACCATGGCAATTTATTCTGTGTAGCAGGGTTAGTTAATCCTGCTGCTCAATCTGTTTATTCGACGTCACTCTGATCAGAAATTCACCTATTTTACAAGTTATTTTTCGGATGTTTTTTTTTTTGGTTCATTAACCTGCATTAAAATAATAATTAAACACACATTAATACCCTTTATGTTAATATTACTGTAGTTATTTTATTTGACATCTGTATTTTGTACTGTCTTTATACTCTGTATGGTGACCTTGAAAGGCACCTAAATAAAATGTACTATTATTGTTATTGTTATTATTATAAAATACTCATTCATTCATCTATGTTTCTGTCACATTGATGTTTAAGATGATGAAGATCTGATACTTTCTGATGGGACACAGTGTTTCAGGACAAGCTGCTGCATGAAATGTACTGATTATCCTGTGATAGTTTCCAAAATACAGCATCACAGATGTTTTGAGAAGGACTATGTTTTCATTATTATTACAGCTATAAAAGAGATTCTTAATCTCTTTTATAGCTGTAATAAATAGTCTTATCCTGGTTAAATAAAGGCTTAACAATAACATTTAAACAAATGAAGCATGAAATGAAAACAAAAGTCATGCATGTTTTTGTTTTCATAGGATAAATGCATGTTGTCACTCATTAAAATCATTGATATTGTTGACAGTTTTTTTAAATCACAAATAGTAAAAAATCAGATAGATTTACATAAACCTGTGAGCTGAACCCAACGTCTGAAGACTGCGTCATATTTTCCGTGTTCCATTCACATAGAAACAAGACTAGATGTTCCACATGTGTGTCATATGAATATCTGTGGAGTAACAGCTTGTTTAAACACTAGTTAAAGTTACCAATGACCTCCTCTTGGCCTCAGATAATGGTCTGGTCTCTATACTTAGATCTTAGTGCTGCATTTGACATCACTGATCATAAAATTCTACTGCAGAGACTGGAACAGACTTTGGGGATCTCAGGTACTGCCCTCTGCTGGTTTTAATCATACTTCTGATCTTCTGAACTTCAGATAGATTCCAGTTTGTCCACATTAATGATAATGACTCATTGCAAACAAAAGTTAATTATGGAGTTCCACAGGGCTCAGTGCTTGGGCCTATACTTTTTACCATATATACTCCAAGACGTAAGTTTCACGTTGCACTTTTGCAAATTAACAAACTCGTGTGAGCGTGATAATCAAACTAACATAAAAACCACATCAATTTATACTTGAAACTTGACGCAGATAGAAAAAAAAGACATGGTCATGGCAAGAATTCGTATTTTGGCAAATTGTGACCATTCCCTACAAAACAGGAAGTGCCCTATAACTTTGTCATACATTGACCAATCAGCTCCAAACTCCAACTGTGAGATAAGAGCTCCAGCCAGAACACATCTGCACATTTGAACTGTGTCAAGGTCATTTTGGGGGCAAAATTACAAAGAAAGAAAGCGCAATAATGTGGGCGTGGCCTGGAGACATGACTGCTGATGTGCAGTAAAGAATGGAAGATCGTGAGTTGGGTTCTCCCAGGTGATGCAGCACTCACTTACAAAACGGTAACTAACCATGAAGCCCAGCCCAGGTTTTGTAGTAGGTTTGTGGAGAGGGAGAGCTGTTGCCGCAAACAGATGAGAAACAGGAATGAGACATTAAAGCAGCGAATGTGATTGTTTCATTTAATAGACAAGTGATAAGAAGACAACTTTTGTCCGTGGAGAAACAGAGAAAGTAGATCAAAAAATAAAGTCAAGTAGAACTTACGTTCGAGATCTCCTCCATCGCTCCTCACTCATCTGGTGCGCGCAAACACGGAAGTGGCTTTAGTAAGAAATTTTGAATATTGGAGCGAAATGGTCAGCCAATCAGAAAGAGAGGGTTTAAAAGGGGGCTTGTTGGGGACGTGGTTTATTATTAATCCCTGATCAAAAAAAAAACCAACCAAACAAAAAAAAACAGGTGGCCTGTGACCACTGTGACTGCAAATATTTTTAATAAAGACATTAAACAGTAGTTTTAGCTGCTTTTTTAGGTTTTTCTTGTACCTGGTTAAATGTTCTGCTCCATTTCTGTCTTTAGCACAAAGAACTTCTTGTTTTTATTTAGGAATGTGAAGTTTTTTTTTTAATCATTGCCCTTTTTATTTGTGAGCATAACAGTATACCATTATATTTCAAATATAATATACAATATTTCTGTATTAAATTAGGTCAGACAAAACATTGTTAATACTGTAAATAAGTATTACCTAAGTTTTGAGGGATAAAGACCACTTTATATTAGACACATGAATATGTGTCACATTGCTAATTCTGTTGCTAATATCACTGAATTATTTATTTAGAGAGCAGTAATTGAATGTTATCATACATGAATAAAAAAACCCACAGAATAAATAAATAAATACCTAAACAAATAGCTCAATTTTTCTGAATTAAAGGGATAAATGTTACTTTAAAAAATAACCTTAGCTCTGTTTGTCTGAATTAACATCATTTGCATGTAATGGCGTCTCCCCTAAATCCAACAAGGTTCCATTAGGTAATATTTTCTTCTACTTCTGTAAATGATCCATTTCTAAAATTAGGTAATTGTTTCAGGCTAATTTAATTTCTGCTTTTTGCAACCTTCTTTTGGGGTAAGTTTCTCAGAAAATGTTTTTTATCCTTCAAAAACTCTTATTCAAGTCTAAAGTCTTATTCAAGTTGCTCCATAGGTTTTAACCCTCATAAGTGAAATGTTCTGTTTGTGAACCACATCCTGAAACTGTTTCACATTTATGTTGGTCCTCTGAATTCACACATAAACTCTGGACAAACATGAACTTCTTTACAGTTATTAACAATGTTTTCTCTGACTTAATTCTTTAATACAGAAATATTATATATTATATTTGAAATAAAATGTTATACTTATACCGTTATGCTCATGGAAATAATAAGGACAATGATGTATTTTGTTTTACTTTTTGCAAAATTTCACATTCTTAAATACAAAGAAGAAGTTAAATTTCTTTGTGCTAAAGACATTTAACAGGTACAAGAAAAACCCAAAAAGCAGCTAAACTACAGTTTAATGTCTTTATGTTTAATGCAGTAACAGTGGTCACAGGCACCTGTTTTTTTTCCACCAGGGATTAATAATAAGCCACGCCCCCTTCACACCCTCGCTTTCTGATTGGCTGACCGTTTCGCTCCAATTTTCAAAATTTCCTACTAAAGCCACTTTCGTGTTTGCGCGCACCAGTGCAGCAGATGCGTGAGGAGCGGCGGAGGAGATGTCGAACGTAAGTTCTACTTTACTTTTTGATCTACGTTCTTTGTTTAAGTTAAGTTGTCTTCTTATCACTTCTTATCACTTAAATGAAACCACATTCGCTGCTTTAACGTCTCGTTGTCGTTTCTCATCTGTTTGCGGCAGCAGCTCTCCCTCTCTACAAACCTACTGCAAAACCTGGCCTGGGCTTCATGGACTGACTGAACTGGATTCGGTTTGCTGGCGTGAGTACAACAGAATCTCACTAAAAACACACACACCCTAAGCTTTATATTTAAACTGAGGTGGACATTTTGTTTGAAATTAGTATAAAATAAAACCTGAGTGGAGTTTACCAACCAACCAAGGAAAACAAAATGGCTGAAAAGTTGAAAAGTGAGTCCTTGAGTGACATCTAAACAGGCTCGGTGTTCAGGTTGTTGACTGTTGTGGTACATTTGGTGTTGTGTGTGTGCTGTGACGATGTGTCCAATGTCAATTGTAATTGAAATGAAAAACTGTTTCATGTCAGTGACTGTGGTGTTGGGTTGGTTGCGAAATTGTGGTGCAATAAAAATGGCTGTGAAATTGTGGTGCAATAAAAATGGCTGTTTTGAATTATTCAAGCATTTTACTCAAGATCTCTGACTTTGAATATCCTTTCTCAAAAAGTCCAGTTCTTGTCTTTCAACCAAAATTTTACTTTCCTTTTCTTTGCTCAGCATCTCAGTGAAACAAGTCAGTTTTTCTTTCTGTCCATCAAGTTTAGCTCACTGTTCATTAATTTGTTGCAAATTTCCTATTTTGTGGTCTCTTGTTCTTTCATTAAACTGTAGAAGTATTACTTTAAAACTTTCAATGCTTTTCATTTTATTTAGGACTTCATTTTCTCCTATCTCAAAATTTTTTTTCCAGATTTTCCTTTTCATTCAAAAGTTTTTCTCTCTTTCAATTTTGTTCATGTGACTGAGATGTTCTCAGTCTCCAAGAGAAATTGAATAAGTGATGGAATAAAATCTTCATGCAAGTATTTTGCAACCAAGGAAAACAAAATGGCTGAAAAGTGAGTCCTTGAGTGACATCAATGTTTCAGTTTGGTGACTGTGGTGTTGGGATGGTTGTGACCTGTGAAATTGTTTGTGGTGCAATAAAAATGGCTGTTTTGAACTATTCATGCATTTTACTCAAGATCTCAGACTTTGAATATCCTTTCTCAAGCCCAGTTCTTGTCTTTCTACGGAAATTTTGTTTTGAGTTTGTATTTCTTCAGTTTGTCTTCTTATGTCGTCTTCTTTTTGTTCTTGCTCTTTTTGTTTCAAAGCAGTTGAGTTAATCACATTATACAGTTTATCTGTTTGTCCATGAACCTGAAGTTTTAAATCAATATTGGTTTTATCTCTTTCTCATCACACAGTCTGCTCCTTCATATTTTGTAGCTCATGTCTGCTCCTTCATATTTTGTAGCTCAAAGTCCAGTTTCTTAATTATTTCATTGCATTTGTAAAGTTCTGTCTCTTCCTTCAGCTCTGCCTTCACTTTGTCAACATATTGTCAACATATATTTTTTCCATTCATAAACCCTTTGCTTCCATATGTTCTCAATGCTCTTTCTGAATGCCTATGTCTTATCAGACTTTCCTTTTCTTTGCTCAACATCTCTGAAACAAGCCAGTTTTTTTTCTGTCCATCAAGTTTAGCTCACTGTTTTTCCAGTGCAGTATACAGGAGTAGTATATTGCAAATTTCCTATTGCTTTTCATTTTATTTAAGACTTCCTATTCTCTTGTCATCTCAAAAAATTCTCTTTCTATTTTTCCTTTTCATTCAAAAGTTTTTCTCTCTTTCAATTTTGTTCATGTGACTGAGATGTTCTCAGTCTCCAAGAGAAATTGAATAAGTGATGGAATAAAATTCCTCATGCAAGTATTTTGCAACCAAGGAAAACAAAATGGCTGAAAAGTGAGTCCTTGAGTGACATCTAAACAGGGTTCAGGTCGGTGACTGTGGTGTTGGGATGGTTGTGTCCTGTGAAATTGTTTGTGGTGCAATAAAAGGTTAAACACAGATATACTTTGAATCAAAAACCAAATGGCTTTGACCTCCAAGGAGTGCTTTCCAAACTTCCAAAAAACAAATGTATCTAAAATGGCTGTTTAAATTATTCAACCATTTTTGGGTTTGGGTCAGTTGACCAACGTTTGTTTTTGTCACATTTTTATAGTGCGCTGTGGTGCAGCTTAATTTACAACTTCTCTTAAAATCAATGAGCAAAATGGATTAATCATCAAAACAGGCTTTTTTGTTCATTGTCAGAAATATGGTGTAACGCAAAGGTTTACAAACCCTAATCTACTCCAGAGTCATTAAACTCCAACCTGGTTTTGACTTCAATGCATGAAAGACAACCTGGACAGTTTCAAAAAACTCTGAACACCGACTGTCAAAACAAGACCCCTGAAAAGATGCTCCTTAACAACACTTTAAGACTCATAGAAGCTTTTGCATTTGTCTCTTTCTTTTGATGTGGCTCTACAATCTACCATTAATCCATTTTCTTTGATATCATCTGGTAGAAAGTTATGGCTGATTTTGAACACAGGTTTGTTTCTTGCTCTTTTGTTGCAGCAGTTTGTTTTGCATCATCCTTGTGCTTAGTCTTTCTCCTATATGTCTCACTCTCCTGCTATTAATGACATTTCAATCACTGCAACTAGTCTAGTTTATTCTAACAACTGTAAACTACCAGTGAAATTATCTGGTGCTTTTCTTTAACCCTTGTTGTCTGTGTTTTGTTTCCAAGGTGTATTCCAAGGTCATCTGACAGGAAGGAGGACATGCAGTTTCAGACTCCATCTTCGACCTGGAAGTCTATCCCTTCTATGATTAAGAACTGTGGTTAATTCATATTGTACATTCTTAAATCTATTGGATTAGTTTTCTTTGTGTTCATTCCTCTTCCAGACCTCCACATTTGGTGGGGGCTTTGTTCGTGTTGGCATTGTCTTGGGTTACAAAATTGTTCAGATGTGTCCAAAATCTGGCAAAACTCTTACCACTGTTTTCCCTTACCGAGGGTGGATGTGCTGTTGTGAATCACCACAGGCTTGTATTTATACACCTTCATTAATAATGATAATGATGATGATACTAATAATAATAATAATAATACCAACTTCTGTTACTATTTTCTATATTTAACATTCTGTATTTTATACATTTCCATTTGAAAGCAAGTAAAGTGAACATTTCACTAGAGATGCAGTTTTTTTGTTTAAATTTTTGTGTCATTAATATTGTACATCTGTCTTTTATATTCCTGAACTGCCCTCCTTTTTTTTCTGGTTGATAACCTTAACAAATATGAG
>JAFBJR010000345.1:0-33362 GCA_016785285.1 Brachirus orientalis
TGTCAGGTCATTCCACCAGTATCTGGCAATGATTTTTGGAAGCGTCACCGTGCCAAAAGTCATGTCTGTCATTGCGAGGTGGCAGAAGATGAAATATGTCGGTTTGTGAAGCGTTCGCTCCAACAGAATCACAGTTAAAATGAAAGTGTTTCCGACCACAATGGCCAGAAAAACAAGGAGAAAGAGAACAGACACGGCTCCATTGTATTCAGGTGGAAGTCCAGGGAATCCAATGATGATAAAGTCTTTTATATTTGTAGTGTTTGTGAAATTCATAGTCACATGGATATTAAATGCAAGATTTAAAATAAAATGGCTTAATTTCACTGGCAATTAAGCATAAAGACAGGCATAGCAACATTCAGGAGATCAAATAACATTCCCAAAAATAATATACCATACCTTGTTCTACATGTCCTGCATTGTCAGTATGTACTGCAGTGTACAGTATATACAGTGTGTGTAGCGTTTCCTTTATTGGTACTCAGCTTTTATGATGTGTGTGTGGAGAATAACAGCCTTTGGAGCCATTTCCCATGTGTATAAAAGTTGGCGATGCATGTGACTGCAAGAAAACTTTCAGCAAACAACAACCAAGAAGAGGTTGTTGTTGGTGTGAGTCATATTTTGGGGGCAATTACATCTGTGCAAGATATTTGCAGAGATATCTGTCAGCACAAATAAAAGCATTTCTTTTGATTTGTTTTATACAGTAAGTATTTCATGAATGTAACAACAACTGACATGAATAAAATTTATTTAAATTTAAAGCCCATATAAGATCCTCCTCACTCAGTAATTATTTAATTTTGATGCAAGACAGCGCATAGTATAGAATTAACATCTGGGTGGTTATTATGTAGGATAAAATTTTTATTCAAAATCATGTCTACACTTATCCATAATTTTTTTTTCATTTCCCCTTGTTTTTATTGCGCATGTTTACTTATTTTTTTTATTTAGTTCTGACACAAAACAATCGTCTGTGATGTGCTTTTGTGTGTATGTCTTTCTGTGTTCTGTGTTATAATGATGAGTGAATCAGCATTAGTTGAGAATCTTCTCCTGTCTCAGGGGTACGACCATGCAACATCTTGAAACGTATCAAAAGAAGCACTTATTCTCTATAGAGATGTATCAAAGTTGAAACAGCAGAAAGAAAACAATACAACACTGGATTTTCTTGTTTGTTTAAAGAATATTAATCATGTCATTAAACCCGTGTTTATTTTCCTGACAAGGAATCTCTTTTTCAGATTTTCCTTGATGTCCTTGGTTTTGAAACAGTATATTATGGGGTTGACGGCGGCAGGCATCAGACTGTACAGCATGACCACGACAATTCGAACCGGAACGCTGAACGTGAATCCAACGTTATTCGCCAGGTACACAAAGCATCTCGGCAAATAATAGAGGA
This sequence comes from Brachirus orientalis, assembly GCA_016785285.1. Classification (NCBI taxonomy): domain Eukaryota; kingdom Metazoa; phylum Chordata; class Actinopteri; order Pleuronectiformes; family Soleidae; genus Brachirus; species Brachirus orientalis. The sequence goes on from JAFBJR010000345.1 coordinate 1,418, forward strand.
AGGTGATGAGGAGCTGCGGCGTGCAGGTGGACAGAGTCCTCATACGACCCTCCGAGTTGGAAATACGAATAACGGCCACAACAATGATGAAGTAAGAGAATATGATGAAGGCCAGAGGCACCAACAAAAAGAACATGGCCCCACCAAACGCAACGAGCTGAACTTCTCGCACATTCTCACACCCAAGACTCGTTATCGCGATGTGGTCGCAGTAACACTGAACAATTACATTTAAATTGCAAAAAGGCAGCGTCAAAGCATCACAAACTATACCCACCATCCACAATATCGGCATAAACCAGGATATTCCACACAGCACAGAGACTGTGGTGTTGGTGAAAACAGCCGCGTAACGCAACGGCACACAAACGGCAATGAAACGATCAAGAGCCATCACCATCAGGATGAAGGAATGAGTCGCTCCGAGGAAGTGGACGAAATACATTTGTGCGAAGCAGCCGTAAAACGAAATGACACTGTCGTCGAACCAGTATTTTGCAATGACCTTGGGAAGAGTCACAGTCCCAAATGCTAAGTCTGTCATAGCGAGGTGGCAGAAGATCAAATACGTGGGTTTGTGAAGAGAACTTTCAAATCTGACAAACGCTAATATAAAAATGTTTCCTCCCACTATCGCCAAGTAGAGGACAAAAAGCAGGGCTGACACGGGTTTGTAGTAGTCTGGTGAAAGCCCGGGAAATCCAACGATAAAGAAATCTTTTATCCTGGTTACATTAGTGAAGATCATGGTCTGTGAATTTACAATAAAACAATTCAACCAAGAGAGAGCGAAGCAGTCGTTAGATGAGACAAAAGTTGGAAATAATACTTTAAAGACTGACAAATATGTCACCACAGAGTCATTTCCTGCCTCTTCTTGTTTGGTAAAACGTGCAAGTGATCTGCCTTCATCTCACCTGAGATGAACTCCGGTCTGACACTGTACTTTATGCCAACACAAGTAGAACCCAAAGGGCTGAGAGCCCAAAGGAGATCCACTGTGACAGGTGATGTGTGGACAAATGTGTTTTTGTAAAACTTCTGACATGTAGTGCAATAAGTTTTGCCACATACAGTTTGAGTCTCTTCAGTCAAACTCCAGCTCAATATTTACTCTATTTAAAACAAGATGGAGGATCATCATATAAGATACCATCAGATACTATACACTAATGCATGAGAGGTTGCTTAGATGAATGAATGAACAAACAAGTGAATGAACAAACAAGGGCTTTATTTCAAATATGTGAACTTAATAAAATAAAAAAAAAAAAAAAATAAAACACATACAAAATTCTAAAAATGAAACAATGACCGAAAAATATTTATTTAATCCCACCCCTTCTTAAAGGTCACATAGAATGTTTTTTTTGAAGCAAAAATTGAGATTACTGATGTCTACTTAGATAAATTAATAATATTTATGGTCAAAACCCTCATAGTCTCTTCAGATTAAGCCAGATTATTGCTGCTCTCTGCAGCAGGCACTCTGAACAGGCACTATGCCCACCCCCCAGTACACTGAGTCTCTTGTGATTGGCCAGCTACCAGTTGACTGACTGCTCCGCGGTGCTTCTTCTTCTTCAGGTTGAATGTTCACGCCCATGACCGGGAGTAGCTGTTGGGGGAGGGTTCGTTGCACGGCAAATGTGCTAGTTACGTAACTAAACTCGATTTTTCAAAACCACTTGCTCCAGCGTGTCATGGTCCTGCTCTACCTTTCCTCTCCTTCCCCTTCTCCACTGTGATTCATCATTCCACTCACCTGCGCTGGAGCGCACCTGCGGGTGGTTTCGTCATCAGGCTCCTTCCTATTTATACTCCTGGTTTCCGGTGACTCATCGCCAGTTCGTTGTCTACACTTCGTAGGGTAACGTGTATCGTCTTGGCCTTAGTTCTTGTTCTGTCTCTTTCGCCTGCCTTGAACTACTTACGATCTCCGCACCCCTCCGTGAACGCGCACGCGCCCGACCCACAGAGACACAGCATAAATAGCAGACAGTGAAGGTGCGCGCTCCCTTTCGCTCCCTGAAATGCTGCCGGTGGAACACGTAAGTTATTTCTAAGCTTGTGATTATGACTCTAAACCATGTTTTATTCTGTCGGAAGAGAATGTTGCACAGAAATTATACCTGACCGGCGACCTGAGTTCGTTGTTCAGCTGCGTTACAACTTAAACACATTGCTGAGGTTCAGCGCGTGCACTCACCAAACTCCGTCAGCAATGTGTTCCGCGCTGCTAGCAGAAATATAGACACGCAGCCCGTCGGTAGGCAGCCACGATAGTATTGTCCGGTATAATGCTATGGCACATTCCTCCCCTCCGCAACAAATGTTTCCCCATGAGTCGGGCTTACGTGATAGCCCCGTGATGACGCGACATCGCGGCATCACACACCCCCCCCCCCCCTTAAGACTGGCCCTCCTCGGCGACATCGCGGCATCACACCCCCCCCCCCCCCCTTAAGACTGGCCCTCCTCGTAGAGGCGGGACAGAAAGTCAGCAATCACATTACTTTTACCAGTCCGATACCACACTGTAAAGCGGTAAGGCTGCATGGCCAAAAACCAACGAGTCACTCTTGCATTCGTGTCCTTCATCCTGTGGAGCCACTGCAGGGCTCTGTGGTCAGTCTCTAAGATGAACTCCTGACCCACCAAGTAATACCTCAGAGTGTCCAATGCCCATTTCACAGCAAGGCACTCCTTCTCCACGGTAGAGTACCGGGTCTCGCGAGGGTAAAGCTTCCGGCTGATGTACTGTACGGGCTTACAGTCCTCACCCTCGCCCTGGAGCAGCAAAGCTCCCAGACCCACACCTGAGGCATCAGTTTGTACGATGAAAGGCAACTCAAAATCAGGACTCTGCAGTACTGGGTCCTGACACATGCAGTCCTTTAAGTCCTGAAAGGCGTGCTCGCAGGCCTCTGTCCAGCAGACCTTGTTGGGTGCATTCTTGCGCGTCAGCTCTGTCAGCACAGCTGCCCTGCTGGAAAACCCAGGGATGAAGCACCGGTACCGTCCCACTAGTCCCAAGAAGGAGGGGGGAGAACAACTCCTGATGGCCTCCACCTTGCTGAGCTGTGGCTTAACAACACCACCACCCAGGACATAGCCCAAGTAGCAGACCTCGGGCTTGCCCAGATGGCACTTGGCAGCGCTGACCACCAATCCCGCCTGGTGAATCCGGTGGAAGACGACCTTCAGGTGTCTCACATGCTCCTCCCTAGTGGCACTAAAAACCACTACGTCATCGATGTAGGCGGCCGCATAGTCCTCAGCACCTGGTCCATAAGGCGCTGAAAGGTTGCAGCAGCTCCATGTAATCCAAAGGGCATGACTGTAAAGTGATACAGCCCTGCCGGAACGCGGAATGCAGTCATTTCCTGAGCCTCTGGTGTGAGGGGCACCTGCCAATACCCCTTGCGCATGTCCAGCGTGCTCAAGAACTTGGCCTTCCCCAACCTCTCTACCAGGTCATCAACCCTAGGCATGGGGTACGGGTCGAAAGCGGAGATGGCATTCAGCTTACGGAAGTCGACGCAGAAACGGAGCTCCCCGTTCTTCTTCGGCACAAGGACCACGGGACTACAGCACTTGCTGCGTGATGGGACGATGACCCCAGCTTGTAGCATGGCCTGGACCTCCTGCTTGAGTGCCGGGATGAGCTTGGCGGGCACTCGGTAGCAGGTCTGTCTGACGGGTCCTGGTGATGTCAGCTGGATGCTGTGCTTGGTCAATGAGGTCCTACCCGGCTCCTCCCGCAACACGTCCTTAGGAATGCACTTCAGCAGCTCCCTCTGCTGGCGTGGAGTCAGATGGCTCAGGTCTGGTGGTAATGACTCCCCCTGGGCAACAGGGAAATACTGCTCCGGCAGCTCCTCCTCGTCTAGGACAGTTCGTGCCCAGAGTTGGTTACCAGGCACCTCCTCCCGCGGGACCCAGACTTTCAGCAGATTTATATGGAACACCTGCTGAGGCTTGCGCCGTCCAGGCATGGCGATTTCCTATGTAACTGGCCCCATCTTCCGTAGAACCTCAAACGGGCCCTGCCACTTGGCCAGAAGACTGCTTTCTGCTGAAGGCAACAGCAACATCACCTTCTGCCCTGGCTCGAAAGAACGGCTACGCGCATTGCGGTCGTACCACACCTTTTGTCGTGCCTGCGCCTTAGCCATGTTCTCATGAGTCCTTGTGGTGAGCTGCTCCAGCTTGTCCCTCATGCGCAGCACATAACTGACAATGTTCACTTGTTGGTCCTGCCGTCCTCCTTCCCAGGCCTCACGCAGCACATCGAGGGGGCCCCTCACAGGCCGTCCAAACAGCAGTTCAAAAGGGGAGTAGCCTGTCGACGCCTGGGGTACCTCCCGGTAAGCAAAAAGAAGGTAGGGAAGCCACTGGTCCCAGTCAGAGCCAGAGTCACTCACAAATTTCCGTAGCATGGTTTTGAGTGTCTGATTAAAGCGCTCTACCATACCATCAGTCTGGGGGTGGTACGGGGTGGTCCTAATACCCCTTATACCTAGGAGACTATATACCTGGCGGAGGAACCTGGAGGTGAAATTAGTCCCCTGGTCGGTTAGGATCTCCCTAGGCACGCCCATTCTTGAAAACAGTTGTATCAAACAGTTGGCTATCTGTCTAGCCTTAATGTTCTTAAGGGGAAAAGCTTCTGGGTACCTGGTGGCATAGTCACAGATCACCAAGATGTACTTGTGGCCTGCTCTGCTTCTTTCCAGTGGGCCAACTATATCCATTGCAATCCGGGTGAAAGGGACATCCACGATAGGAAGACTTACTAAGGGAGCTTTGGTACCCCTACTGGCTTGAGAGGTCAACTGGCACTCAGGACAAGACCTGCAGTAATCTATGACATTCTGGTAGAACCCTGGCCAATGAAACCTATGAGTGATTCTACTCAGTGCTGCCCTAGATGGCCAGCCCATGGCACGCTATGTCCCGTCTTTAGCACTGTGTTCCTCAATGCTTTTGGAACCACTAACTGTTCGCCGTCTTCACTAATGCGGAACAGCTTTCCCTCTCTCACCAAGTAACACTCCTTTCCCTTTGCCTGGAACTCCATTAGCTGTTCGGTAGTTATAGCTTTGTCAAACAGGGGTTGTAAGGTTGGGTCAGCTCGCTGCATGGCTTCAAAGTCACCTCCTATAATCTCCTCTTCTCTCACTGGGGGACAAGGAACTTTTTCCACCACCTCAGTACCTCTGACCTTGCTGCACCTGCGTTCAGCCTTAGGTTTCCTCCCCTTCTTTACTGGGAAAGGCAACCCTTGCCACCCCTGGGCCAGATCATGCTGAGCCTCACTCTGTGCCCTGGTGGTAACATAGGCAGTAGCGGATGTGTCCCTGCTCTGCAACAGGTCAACTAGCACCGGGACGTCCTGGCCTACTACTACCGGATATGGGGACACTTCCATAACACCCACACAGAGTAAATAAGCCTGCCCATCAACTTCCAGGGTAATATCTACGGTGTCGTACTCTCTTACATCACCGTGGATACACCTGACCTTAACTTTACCAGTGCTAATAACGCTCTGTGGCCCCAAGCATCTACGCTGCACAAATGTCTGACTGCTCCCCGAGTCCAACAGTGCCTCCCACGTCTTCCCTCTAATTTTAACAGGAATGGTTACACCTGCCCCCCTGAGCTTAACCGGGTGAGTACTATGCGGCTGGGGAGAGTAACAGAGGTTAGCTTCAGTGGATGGGCCTAAAGGGCATTCTGGCTTTATGTGTCCCGGCTGACCACATTGGTGACAGACTACTTTAGTCTTAGGTTTTGTATGTGCTACCTGTTGGTGCCTGCTGTAAGTGTCCCTTCTAACCTCACTACCAGTACCTCCCCCAAACTTGCCAGCTGCAGCTCGGCTAACGTCTAGCATCTGTCCCTGCTCCCTTTTGGCCCCAGAATCGACACAGCCCAGTTGGAGACCTTGTCGCCCACGTCTGGCAGAAAGGTAGGTCTCGGCCAGTTCCGCTGCGTGCGGATTTCAGGGTTGATCATCCACAGGAACTGTTCCATGACGATAAGTTCCTCTATCTCCTCCTTGGTTCGCTCCCGTGGGCAGACCCATTTCTCGAACAGGTCACGCAGCCTGGCTTGCAACTCACGTGGCGTCTCTCCTCCCCGCACCTCCTTGGAGCGAAACCTCAGCCGATAGGTCTCACTGTCAATCTCAAACTTGGCGAGGATTGCCCTCTTCACCTTATAGTCCTGGGCGTCTCTAATGTCCATGGCCACATATGCTGCACGGGCCTTGCCTGTCAATAACGGCACTAGATAGAGAGCCCACATGTCCATAGGCCACTGACTAGCCATCGATTTCCTTTCAAATGTGGTCAGATAGTGTTCAATGTCCTCATCCTCCACAAACGGGGACATCCGGGGTGCAGCCCAGGCCATGGGAGGTGGGGTGGGGCTGTAATACGCGGACACAGTCACTGGGTTGGAGGGGATGCTGCCTGCCCTTGAAGACTCACTACCAGGGATGTTGCCTGTCGACGCCGGCCTGCTAGGTGGATGTGAAGCCAGTAGCTCCGGTGACTGTCGTCCCGCCGACTCGGAGCTCACATACGCCTGCAGCTGGCTAAACTGATGTTGTAAAGCTCTGACGCGCTGATCCTGGGCTTGCATTTCCCTCTCGAACCGGTCATCCCGTTCCTGCTGCTGCTGCAAGACGCGCCTCATGACTTGTTCCAGACCCAGGTTGCTGTCCTCATCAGACGATGCCGCCTGTGGCTCAACTCCCTCAGGGTGTTCTGCCTTAGCTGTGGACTCACCCTGAAAGGCTGGCTGCTTGCCCTCGTTCCTGCTGCTTGGCCGTTGTAGTGCACCACGCCTCATTCTCACTTGACACTGGATCCCACCGCTGCCACCAAATGTCGTAGGGTATCCGTGACCGGAGGTCTTTCTGAGACAGAGGACGTGAGGCAGGAACTTAGTTATGATATAGTTTATTCTATACAATATTTACAGTGCTGATTCTCCTTATTTCTCCTCCTTTTCTTCAAAAAAAAAGAAAATAAATAAAAACGACACAATGGTAAAGTAAGGAACCCAAAACAAAAAGAAAAATGCGAAAGGCAATTAAATGCTAATGACCACAAAGGTCAATGGAAAAAAAAATAGCTAGCTAGAGCAGCAATAGCTTGTTGAACAATATCACATTGTACTGGTATCAACACCTACTTGCACAGGTCTTTTCACAACAACAGCCTCCTACAGACTGAAAACTGTACCCTTTTATAGGGAACCCACTCCCGCGCCTCCAGTGGACCATACCACCTACTCAGGTGAGACGGGGCAATACCTAACCTGAAACTCCAAAACCTCAAAGAATAACCGAATACACCTTTAAAACAATGTATGAATATATTCCCCTGGTACAGGAGACAAAACTGCCCATATGGAGCACCAACCCCTACTATACTTAAACACAGGACAGAAAATCATATGATGGAGATGATACCCTTGGGTGGGACGCGCACCGCTCCGTGAACGCGCACGCGCCCGACCCACAGAGACACAGCATAAATAGCAGACAGTGAAGGTGCGCGCTCCCTTTCGCTCCCTGAAATGCTGCCGGTAGAACACGTAAGTTATTTCTAAACTTGTGATTATGACTCTAAACCGTGTTTTATTCTGTCGGAAGAGAATGTTGCACAGAAATTATACCTGACCGGCGACCTGAGTTCTTTGTTTAGCTGCGTTACTACTTAAACACATTGCTGCGGTTCAGCGCGTGCACTCACCAAACTCCGACAGCAATGTGTTCCGCGCTGCTAGCAGAAATATAGACACGCAGCCCGTCAGTAGGCAGACACGATAGTATTGTCCGGTATAATACTATGGCACATCCCTCCCCTACGCAACAAATGTTTCCCCATGAGTCGGGGCTTACGTGATCGCCCCGTGATGACGCGACATCGAGTCGCGGCATCACACTAACTTTAAATACAGAGAGAGTGTCCGCCTCCCAAACCGACAATGGCAGTTGGTCCCACAGGAGAGGAGCCTGGTAACTAAAGGCTCTGCCTCCCATTCTACTCTTATGGACTTTGGGAACTACAAGTAAACCTGCGTTTTGGGACCGAAGTGATCTGTTGGGCTGATAAGGTGAAACTAGATCTTTAAAATATGATGGGACCTGATCGTTAAGTACTTTGTACGTGAGGAGGATTTTAAATTGAATTCTAAACTGTACAGGGAGCCAGTGTAGAGAAGCTAACACTGGAGTGATGTGGTCTCTCTTACTAGTTCCTGTCAGAACTTGTGCTGCAGCATTTTGAATTAACTGAAGAGTTTTAACCGACCTAATAGAACATCCAGATAGTACTGAGTTACAATAATCTAATCTTGATGTAACAAAAGCATGAACTAGTTTTTCAGCATCCTTTAAGGATAAAATGTTTCTAATTTTCATAATGTTCTGCAGGCTGAAGGAAGAAGGCTGTTTTGGAAATGTGTTTATTATGTGAGTCAAATGATATATCCTGGTCAAAAATAACTCCAAGGTTCCTTACAGTGGAACTGGACGCCATGGTGACGTCATCTAAAGTGACAATATGGTCAGAAAGTTTGTCTCTAAGGTGTTTAGGGCCGAGTATGATAACCTCAGTTTAGAGTTTAGTTTAGAAGTAGGAAGTTACAAGTCATCCAGGACTTAATGTCTTTAAGACATTCCTGGAGTTGAACAACCTGATTTATTTCTTCCGGCCTCGTTGATAAATAAAGTTGTGTATCATCTGCATAACAATGAAAGTGTATGTTGTGCTTTCTAATAATGTTCCCTAAAGGAAGCATATATAAGCTAAAAAGTATAGGCCCAAGAACTGAGCCCTGTGGAACTCCATCATTAACTTTTGTCTGCAAAGAGTCATTGTTATTAACATGTACAAACTGGAATCTATCAGATAAGTATGACTGAAACCAGCAGAGGGCAGTACCTGAGATCCCCAAAGTCTGCTCCAGTCTCTGCAGTAGAATTTTATGATCAATGGTGTCAAATGCAGCACTAAGATCTAATAGGACGAGTATAGAGACCAGACCATTATCTGAGGCCAAGGGGAGGTTGTTGGTAACTTTAACTAGGGCTGTTTCTGTGCTATGGTGTAATCTAAATCCTGACTGTAAATCTTCAAACAGCCTGTTACTATGCAGATATTCACATAACTGATTTGCAACTGCCTTTTCTAGTATTTTAGAAATGAAAGGAAGATTTGATATATGGGGCGATAATTGGCTAAAACATTTTTAAACAGTTTGATGGGGTTGGGATCTAACTGACAGGTTGGTGGTTTTGATGAGGATACTAGTGATGTTAATTCTGGGAGATCTATAGGGGAGAAACTGTGTAACTGTATGTCTGGTGCTTCAAATGTTATTGTGCTAGAACTTGTCTCATTACCACTAGGAGAGAGGAGTTGGTCAATTTTTTCCTCTTATTGATGTTATTTTATTCACAAAGAAATTCATAAAGTCATCACTGCTCAGTGTTAAGGGAATAGACAGCTCAGTAGAGCAGTGACTCAGTGTCAGCCTGGCTACAGTGCTGAACAGAAACTTAGGATTATTCTTGTTTTCTTCAATTAAAGAAGAATAATAGGCTGCTCTAGCTTTATGAAGGGTTTTTTAATAAGCTACAAGACCATCTTTCCAGGCTACATGAGATTCTTCTAGATTAGTGGAATGCCATTTTCTTTCTAATCTACGAATCTAAGAGCGCGAGTATGGGAGTTAAACCATGGTGCTACTCTCCTCTGATCCATCACTTTCTTTTTCAGAGGGGCAACACTATCTAATGTAGTACGCAGTGAAGCTGCTGCATTATCAACAAGATTATCAATGAAAGTGGGTGTAAAATCATAACTGTTAACTTCAGGTGTACTTTGACATGGCATGGAGTTAAATAATGGCTGGACTGACTCTTTGAAAGTATTAATGTTATTATCAGACAGGCATCGACTGTAGTGGTATTTTTTCTTAATGTTATTGTACTTAGTTATTGTGCAATTAAATGTGATTAAATAATGGTCAGTTAAGAGGGGGTTTTGGGGAGAAATAATTACGTTTTCTATATCTATGCCATAAGTGAGCACAAGATCAAGGGTGTGATTAAGGCAGTGGGTTTATTCACATGCTGAGTGAAACCAATTGACTCTAACAGTGAATTAAATGCAGAATTAAGACTATCACTTTCAACACCTACATGGATGTTGAAATCCCCCACAATTATGATCTTATCTGTCCTTACCACTAACTCAGTTACGAATTCAGAGAACTCTGACAGAAACTCTGAATACGGTGCAGGTGGACAATGAACAGTGACTATCAGAACCAGTTTCTGTGACTTTAAACTAGGATTAAATAGACTAAGGATAAGGCTTTCAAAAGATATGTATTCACGCTTGGGCTTTGGGTTAATAAATAGACTAGTATTAAAAATGGCTGCGACTGCGACTCCTCCTCCTTGGCCTGAGCTTCTGGGAACATGGGTATTAGTATGTGTGGGTGGTGTTGACTCATTTAAACTGACCAAGTCTCAGTTAAGCATAGTAAATCAATATGTTTATCAATGATTAGATAATTAATTAAAACTGATTTTGAGGAGAGTGATCTTATATTTAATAGTCCACAATTAAGTCACAGTTGTGTCTTTCTTTTATTTCTGTGGACACATTGTCCTCTAAAGTGGCTGTAGACTTAGTAAGGCTGTTGAAAGCCCTCGAAAGAGTTGCTTGGTTCTTTTTTTAATTTTGCTTTGGTTGAGTCTTCAGAACCTGGCCCATACTACATCAGTAACGTGGAAAAATATGCAAATTTGATCAATTTTCTGTTGAAATGACCAACATCCCCACTTTTTTAGCAAATTAAATAACCAAAAAAGTAATTGCTCAAGCACAAATATCAGTGTGCAGTTTTAATTGGTTATATTGAATCTTGGCCCTTTTGTGATTGGTATATGGTGTATACTTGCATATCACATTGACAGCACCACTGCAATAAGCCTATTTCTCTTCACTTTGAATTAACATCAACGTCTTGTTATCCACTGTTCTCATGACTGCTGCGCACACATACACAGGGAGCTATATACAGGAATATCTGGAGTAGAGCCAATCAGAGAAGGAAGACCTGCCCGTTCTGTCTTTGATTGGTTCTGACTACAATGTCATCCTTCCTTGTGTGTCAGTTCAGTGCTGATAGGGAACACAGGCTTTGCTGATAGACATTAGGAAATAAACAAGGAAAAGATATTGGAAATTTTAGGCACACCAGGGTGACCAAAGAAAATAATTAGCTGCACTATTTTCAGATAGAGGACACAGTATTAATAATACACAGAGATGTTACATCACTATCTCTGTGAAGACCAAACAGGCAGAATAATATAAACAACATATATCACCAAGTGTTACAAACTGCACCTTTAAATTTTATGTCAAATTAGGTTAAATTCTCAACACACCCATTGCTTTCTTTTGGGAGCTATAAACGTAACTAAGTGATAAATATTCAGCATTAGTATTGTCATGCTGTTTCACATCCATGTTCTTAAATGTGCTCTCTGATCCAGTTTTCATGTGATCACCTGTGCTGTGTCCTCAGGTATGTTGGTCAGCCAGACTGGTTTCGTACTGACAAGAGGGGTAAATTCAACTGGGACTTCTTAAATCATAAAGACACGCCTTTGGAGGAGGTAGACATGAGTTACTCTCTCATCAACTACAAAGGACTGGAGAACCTTGGTACGGAGCTTTTTCTTTTCATTTCCAAATTGAGTTTCCACTGTTCTAACCTCATTTTTCTCGTGGTGCTTTCTGCTTGTAGTCAGAATTCAACTCATAATTTCAACTGAGAAACTCTGAGCAACCTCATGTATCTCAACTAAGGATTCCTATATGGTGACCACTGTACAAACTGCACACCGTGCACTGCTACTTTTACTGTTAAAAACACCTCTGTTTGTTTTGTTTCACATTAAATCAGTCCTACAGTTCAATGTTTATCTGTGAAAGAAATGTGGCACATTTTTAACAACATAAATTCTGCCCTCGATGACAGATACTGTGCTTCCTTGGGAGTCATGATTTTGCCACATTTATCTGATCACTGTCCAACTCTTTTCTCTGCTGTCTCATAGAGATCGATTGAATTTCATATGCCATGCTGCTATGAGAATATGAGAAGAAAATCACGTCAGACAGTCTGTGATAAACAGCTAATTCTGATAACTAGTCATGTAGTTGATCATGTTCTTGCACACTTTTAATTATGAAATGTAAATACAACAGTACATATTTGACCATTTATTTTATGACATTTTAGAGGAAACAAAACTTCCCTTGTGGTCTTCCCTTGGGAAAATCCTCAACTGGAATGCAATGGTCACTACCAGGGCCAGCTTCTGAGTTCCGATGTACAATGAAAGGCAGCAGTCTTACTCTGACAAGGACATGTACTGTTGGAGTCCAGTATTTATAATCTGATTTGTCTTCCCTCAGTGGGTCAGCAGTCTCTTACGACTCTGTCATTACGAGGGTGTCCTGAAGTGGATGACTGGTTCCTGGCCAGACTCCATATGTTCCAGGACACTCTGAAGGAGCTGGATATCTCTCACTGTCCACGCATCACCACAGGAGGCCTTGCTGCACTAAGGAATCTCAAGTAATTATCCAAACACTCACAACATACCCTAGTTTTATTAGACAAATGCTACTGTTTTCTTAAAGCTGCAGCAGGCAGGGTAGCTGGAATGAATAGGAGCACTAAATATATAGGAATACAGGCTTCTCTCTCTCTCTCTCTCTCTCTCTCTCTCTCTCTCTCTCTCTCTCTCTCTCTCTCTCTCCACGGTTATTTCATTGGTCAAAGCCCCTCTCTGGAGTATTGGTCAGTAATAACAAAAAAGTCTTGCATAATGTACCTTACAATGCCACCTTTTTTGCATATTGTGTGTTCTGTAGGGGGCTGCAGCATCTGGACATGTCCTCCCTACCTGGGATTTCAAGTCCTGGATTGGTCATCATCCTGCTTGAAGAAATGTTACCACAGTGCCAAATCACTGCTACTGGATATGACCTCAGTCTGAGTTAGGAGGGGTGAAAGGAGAGGAAGGAGCAAGGATAAAGGTACAGGATGTGACTCAGATGAATCATGTAATACTGCACAGAAAAAGAAGGAATCTTCTGAGATTGATTTATCTTTCACAGAAAGGGCAGCAAATTGAGATGCAAGGGAAACAATATATATCTGTCTATATATATATATATATATCTTTTTAGACAAACTCTGTGAATCAGGTACAGATTCAAATGTGACTGGACATTAACTATATATAGACCCTTTCCAAAAAATTAGAATATCATGGAAAAGTTTATTTATTTCTATAATTCCATTCAAAAAGTTAAACTTTAATAGATTACAGATTCAGGGCTCACAGTTTAATTTTTTGAATTCCTGTGTTCATGGGTTTTACCAGCTGGAAGCCCAAATTATGTAAAAATACAAATAAATACTTGAAATCATTTAAATTATGGGCCCTGAATCTATAATCTATGAAAGTTTATTTTTGAATGGAATTATGGAAATAAATAAACTTTTCCATGATATTTTATTTTTTTGGAAAGGGTCTGTACATTTGTCAAAGTAAACTGCAGGTAGTGTGGAATGAAAAAGGACTACCCCGACTTTTTTGTTGCATTTGCAAATCACATTTCAGATCAAGTGTTTGCACCATTCATCTTGTGCAGTCAAGGGTTGTTTTTTCCCCATCATGCCTGTGTCTTAGGCACTTTGTCTGCAAATGTGGTTTTATTTACTATTTATGTAAATATGAGTGTAAATATACAAAATAAAGATATAATTGTTCAATGTATTCATTCTGTGGTATTACATTAGATGTTTATGAATCACTGTAGTATTTTTTCCCACATACTAAATAAAAGATGTGATTAATCTTCAGTGTTGGTGTATGTATTTCTAATCTTCACTGTGCAAGCTTGTGTGAGGAGACTAAATCCTTTAATCCAGTGTGAGCCTTGTATATCTGAAGCAGTGTAGTAGCCTACAGTGAACTGAAGAAGGCCTAAAAATGTAATGGGAGAAGACTGGGATTAAGGTAAAATATATGGTAGTTGTTTCAGATGCAGTACACACTCGTGTTCCTTTTGTTTATCTATTTTGGGTTTGTTGAATGCACGTTTTTTAAATGTGACATTGAAAAGTACAAATACACCTAAATCTGAAGTTGCATGTCACAGTTGAATATGCCTCACCTCACCCTTCCCTTCCAACCTATGTTAGCACGTGTCTGTTCTTGTCTGTTCTATTGTGAGCTATTGTAAAAACATGGTGGCCTCTGTAGGGCTGACCTGGCTGTCACTATTTGCACCAGAAACCTGGTTTTTCATATTCTTTCAATTAGACAGTTATTTTTTTCATTTTGTTTTGGTAGTTATTCTCTTTGGTTTATCTGTCATTTTAATTATTCTTAGAAAATAAAATACACGTGCTTACGTTATTATTCATTACCAGCTGACCGGACTATTTTCGTTATACATTACACAACCACTTCCTTTCAACTTGGCTTTCAAAAATAAGAATCACTTATTTTGGCTAATTTTTTCCTTTAGAAACCTTTTGCCGGAACACTTGACAAAATAATACATAAAAACAGATTTAATGGCATAATTTCAATCAATTTGATAATTATATTAATAAGACGTGTTTTCAGTTGTCAATTCACAACTGCGATAACAGGAAGTAGTCACACAAATTGGGTTTCCGGGTACAGATTTGACACCAGGCTCCTGGTGTAACTAAAAAACATTTCCGGACTAGTGAACGTTTTTGTTTTTTTTTTTTTTAAGAAATCGGGTGGTTGTAAAGCTATAATTTGTATAATTATTTTAGTTAATCTAAATTGTACACGCATAAGGGAAAAAAACAGATGTAGGAACTCCCTGTATCATAACAAACACGGACCGAGTTTAAGAGGGACAATAACAAGAAGGGTCGGCGAAGGGTTTGCTGTGTGTAGATGGTAGTTATCGTAATTTTGTTAAATATTGGATTTAAACTCGTTGTCATTCGGACTCCCGTGGTTGGGGATTTCAGCAGACTGATAAATGGCAGATTCATCAGGTGGGGTGGTTTACTGATGTACAGCTGGCAAACAATATGTACGATAGCTTCGAAGTTACATTGAAGCTAACGTGCTCATTTATACACAGAACTTCCTGAAAACAAAGAAGAGAAAGAAGTTCCAGCTGAACCAGAGGTGAGAATTACGTCTGCTAATGTGTTTTTAGCTTGTGGGTGTAACAGTTATTAGTCACTGTGTGGTATAGCGTTAACCCACTCAATCGGATATATTGTGATGATTTTATTATGTTTCAGTAATTTGATTTCTTGAAATCGTTATTAGGAAGAAGACGACGACAGCAGTGAAGAAGAGGAGACAGAAGACAGTGTGTTAACACCAACGTGTCATGTTTTGCATGACAAAATTAGCCTATATTTTCTTTTAATAGTAGACATTTAGATATGTAACAATAGGTAAAGCACAGGTGTTAATAATCAAATGAATGATGGCTGAGTTCCAGCGTGCAGCTAATATGGCCCTGTAGGTTTTGTTTCAACAAACAAAACCTACAGGGCCACATGTGCAGAACAGTTATTATTGATGTTCTACACCTTAACGCACACACAATAGGAAATGAGGTTCTGCTACAGTAGGACCAGGTTTTGATCTCCATGAGAAATACTGGTCCTGACAAGATCAGTGTTTTGTGCCAGAAAATAAAGTGGTAACAAATACAAGTACAAATACACACAGAGAGCTCTTTTGTTGTTAAGTCTTAAGTCTTAGTACTGTTTATAGTAGTATAATATTATATATAGTGTAATGCATATTTCCTTGTTGTCAAAACCCCACTTTATACAGTAGTTATTAAGATTTCCTAAATGTAAATCCACCTTTAAATTGTGGCTTGTATGTAAAACACCATATGCCATTTTTTACAAATACTGTATGTACAATACAGATATGTAGAGTATTTACTGCATATATTTTTAAATCCCATACTGCCTGATAGAACTGGCATATCCTTATGGTTCTGCTGATTGTGTATGATTTTATACCTAGTATGTAAAAGAACATTTTATGAACCTAGTATGTAAAAGAACATTTTATGATCATGTCCATTATCCTTTGATTTTCTTTTTTTTTTTTCAGTGGACTTCCTGCGTAACCTCTTCTCTAGGACTCTGGGCCTTGGCTCAACAGACAAAGTTCTGGATGAGCTGACTCTGGAAGGAGTGGCCCGATACATAAAGAGTGGCAAATGTGAGTCTTTGTGCTTCTGTTCAGCATTTCCATTTGCACTGACCTTAGTGGATTGATTCACAGCTTAAAGTTTTGTTTCCACTCTGCAGTTAATATTGATTTATTGTGAAGAGTCCTCTGCTTCCATGCAGGTAAAAACATCATCTGCATGGTCGGAGCAGGAATATCCACATGTGAGTGCTTCACATATGAATGAATGAATGAATGTATGTTTACACAAGTTTCAGAATTTAGATTCTAATGGTTCTAACACTGTTTCTCTTCACAGCTGCTGGAATCCCAGATTTCCGCTCCCCAGAGACAGGCCTATATGCAAACCTGCAGAAATATAACCTGCCTTACCCAGAGGCCATCTTCCAGATAGATTACTTTAAAGTGAGACCCGATGAAGCATGTGTTACTATATAACAGCTGTCTCGGGGCCCCCAGACGTTCTTGAATGTTTTTGAATTAGTGTCAGAGGGATACCAGCCAACCCCTTCACCGAGGACTGACTTGAGACACACACTTGCTCTCAATGAAAACATTGCTGCTAGGAGACACAATTCAGATCAGAATCAGTATTACTTTGTTGATCCCCAGAGGGAAATTGTTTTGTTACTAAGCTCCTGAACAGCAACAACTGGAAAAGCAATGAGGAAAATTGATTGTTTAAATTTAATAAACAGCTCACCCAATAAAAACTGCAAAATATTATTTCAACATTGCTGCTTTGGCTAGTATAAGTTACTTTCAACTAATGATGCCTGCCTTTTTTTCTAATTTGAACTATACAGTATTTTTCACTCACAGCACAATGACATTGTATATTATCACCTGTTGCAGAAACATCCAGAGCCATTCTTTGCCTTGGCTAAGGAGCTTTACCCAGGACAGTTTAAGGTACACATGGCACTACCTGCTAAATTGCATCATCTGCTGATTAATAGTTTTTGAAAGCTTGCAAGGTGGTTCACTTATGTTTCTTTTCTTCTGCTTGACTTTTATTGGTGTTTAGCCCACAATTTGTCACTACTTCATGAAGATGTTAAAGGACCATGGTTTGCTAAAACGCTGCTACACACAGGTAATTCTTTTTAATGAATGTAAGTCTCCTCCTCTGCTCTGACATTAATGTGTGAGATCCCTCAGAATATTGACACCCTGGAGCGAGTGGCTGGACTTGTAGGAGATGATCTAATTGAAGCTCATGGAACCTTTTACACATCCCATTGTGTCAGTTTCTGCTGCCACAAGGAGTACAACCTGGACTGGATGAAAGGTGAAGTTCGCTTCTATTTGGATTGACATTAAAACACAAGTATCAAAAATTAGGGAGTTGCTTTTTTTCATTTGTGAAATTGGACTCCTATTTTTTTTTTCCTTGTAGAAAAAATCTTTGCTGACACTATTCCCAAATGTGATAAGTGCAGCAGTTTGGTCAAACCAGGTTAGTCCATCTTTGTCTCTGTTACTCTTTAATTTATTCCTTAATATTTCTGTATGTTTTTTCTCATTTCTTTTTAAAATAACTTTTCTGCACTCCACTTTACTTTACAAACATGGCTCCTGTGTAACTGAGTAATCATACTATCTATCCAGATATAGTCTTCTTCGGGGAGAATCTGCCTGCCCGGTTCTTCTCTTCAGTGAAGACGGTGACGACATGTTTTTTTGAGACAGTATGTGTGCATGCATGCACAATGGGAGGGATTGTGATTTTGAACCTCTTTTTCCCTCTTTACTTTCCTGTTAGGATTTTCCTAGCTGTGATCTTCTCATCATCATGGGGACCTCCCTGCAGGTCCAACCATTTGCAAGTCTCATCAGCAGGTACAATACGTTTTCTTCTAAAATAGAAGTTTGTTTTGGTTAAGAGGTTCAATTATTATATAATAATTATAATTATTTGTAATTATATTATTATTGTAATTATTGTTGTGTCCCCTGTTTCTATTTTCCGGTTATTTAGGGTTTCAAACAGTTGCCCCAGACTGCTCATTAACATGGAGAAGGCAGGACAGGTGAGCTACCACCCCATCAATCCATTTTCTACATTTGTGCTGATTTTTTTCATTCTGGCATAGATATTTCTTGGATTCTCTGTGCAGCAGTATGTGTGTTGCTCTGTGCAGGCTGAACCTCTCCTTGGATTACTTGGTTTTGGAGGTGGGATGGACTTTGACTCAGACAAGGCTTACAGGTGACACAGACATGATGCTACTTTTTTGTTTTTACAAAATTATCTACATCTTATGTCTGATTTGGGGCCTCACTGCAGAATAGTGGCTAGCAATGTTGCCTCACAGCAAGAATATTGCCAGTTTGAATCCTGGTTTAACCTATGGCTTTTCTGTTTGGAGTTTGCATGTTCTCCCCATGTGCATGTGGGCTCTCTCCAGGCCCTCTGGTTTCCTCCCACAGTCTGCAAATGCAAATGCTAACCCTTAGAAATCTGAGCATGTAGGCACTGTCCACGTGGCAACATTTTAGCGAACCTGAAACGATATTTTTGAAAACACCTCCCAGAGTGGGAAAATCTCAAAACACCGGCCTTGCACTTCCGTGTAGACATGCTGCTTTAGGGAAAACGATGATGTCACAGTCCCACCTCTCTTGCACTGGCATTCACCATCCCTGTCTTTGTCACCTTTATCTCCATCATAGTGTTGTGTTTGGAGATTGTTTGACAGTGTTGCCCTAACTGCTAAAACTACTAAAACTAAAGTCAGTCTGAAAAGATGCTAGACATCCCTAGAACACATCCTGACCTCAGAGACTTCACACACAGGGTTGAAAAAAACGTGTCGAAGATTTAACAGTGAAACTGAATCCTAACATCAAGTGAAGAGAAAACAAAGCCTTGTTTCATAGACAATATTTTTACTTAAATGAAATATACAGATGAGTGACTGTTCCACACACAGTCAGATGCACATCCACAGCTCATACTTGCTGCTGCTGTATGCTGTTCCTCTCTGTGTGTCTGACTCTCCGCCCACAGTAAACACAGTTAGATGAATTTCACTCATGTGGCAGAAATTAATATTTCCTTTTCTTAAAGTATGTAGGGTTATGACACAAAGTCGCTAGATTTGTCGCTAGTTGCTTTTTTGAAACAAAAAAAAAAAGTCGCCCGGGGTCTAAGGCTGGGCGATATGGCCTATCACCATTATTGTAATATTTTTAGGATATATCGTGATACACGATATATATATATCTTGATATTTTAAAATTTCCTCTACATCACTGTACCAAATAGCTCAACTCATACACTCTTAAAAAAAAAATAAATAAATATTTACGTGGTAGGCCTTCCTAATGTGCAGTAGCTCTCACTACCATAATCAAACAAACAGAGCTTATAAACAGAGCAAATAAAATGAAAAATTAAAGAGCACATTTTTCTACTTGATTGTATTTTGCTTTCACGTCAGTGTCTCCAAAACACTAGTCGCTTTTTTGAAAAAGTTGCTTGAGGGTCTGAATTTTCACTAAATATAGTGACAAAGTCCCTAAGTTGGCAACACCGCGTGTCCAAGAGTTTTCTAGTTGGGCAGGGGAGCGAGCAGTGAAAGGCGCATGAGGAGAGAAAGAGAGATGTGAGACTCAGAAGAGAACCGCATGCTGACGGCTTCATGTGACAGTTTGTACTCGATGTTCACGATATTAAATAATATATCGCAGATGGCCCATGCCCACCCCTACGGGGTCTGTGGAGTGGCTAAATATCCACATGGAAACCACACAACACGTAAACATATACTTTCCTCTGGCTCGATTCATTCTGTCTCCGCTTCTGTTATTATATCTGTAATGTAGTGGTGGGCAGATCGATCCAAATATTGGTACTATTGATCCGAAAGGCGGTATCAGTATTGGTTCACTACTAGCGTGACAATATCAATACTTTTGGTAAATATTGTCTTCTCTACGTTCAGTAAATAATTCAATTTCCTCAGAAGATCTGAGTGAGAATAGCTCCTCAGCCCGCACTCCCTTTGCTCACTGCTCCTCCTCCCTCTTTTCACTCTGTTTTGTCACGTGACTCAACAGAGCAGAGCGAGCATCAGTTCTAAGGTCAGCATGACGGCAAAGTGGAAAAGGAGCATTGTGTGGACATATATGGCAGAAAATGTAAAAAAAAAAAACACAACTGTGGCAACACAACTAATCTCCACGAACACATGAAGCTGCACTAGAAAGAGAATGCCAAATAATAATAATAATAATAATATTAAAAAATGGAAGGTTGATGTCCGAGAATGCAGCTGCAGCCACAGAGACAGAAAGTCATTTCAAATTGGCAATGAATATCCAGGTAACTCACACACAGTATCATAATGGTGATAAGTAATGGGTTATCTATTTTTTTTTTTTTGAAGTATAAACAATGTTCAAATAATATTATGAGCTCGATAAAACTGTATTCATGTATTTTTTTGTTGCATAAGTTTTGTTGTTATGTGAACAGGTGTTAGTCACGTGTGTTTAGAAATGGGTTATATCACTGAAAACACAGGAATTACTCCTCTCCAACACGACGAGGCATGTGTTGAATACATTAACAAATGCACCCTGTGTCTTCAGTTTGTGATGAGAAAAAAGTATTGATATCGGTATTGATATCAATGATACCAGCCGGTATCGATTTCAAATTTTGCAGTATCGCACATCACTACTAAAAATGTGTATCATGTCTTGTTGGAACAGCAAAGCAGAAGATTGTATACGTATACATACATAGGCTATAACAATGAAAATTACTGGCCTCACTGATTAGTGGTTTTCTTAAGGCTACACAGCTGTTCAGCCCTTCACATTGTGTGTTTGGAAATGCTCTTACTTTCATTATTAAACATAGTTTAATAGTTCTACTGTTGAGTTCTAGTGTTTTTCTCTGATTCGATTTTACCACACGTTTAAGAGATTGCCGATCACGATCATTTAGGACCGATCATTTCCGACCGCATTTCTTCCTCAAAGACGATGGTTCCCCACTATCCTTTTAATAATGATTAATTAGGATGGTTATTAGCCCAATTTTAGTAGTTTCTGCAATCTCCTTAGATGTTGTCTCTGCTTGATGCATGCCAATGATTTGACCCTTCTCAAACAGACACCTTTTCCACGACCACAGGATGTGTCTTTCTACATGGTTGTTTAAGAAATGAGAAGCTACTCATTGCATCAGTTGGGATTAAATAACTTGTTTCCAGCTGAAAGATAATCACCCATGCAGCAATTATCCAATAGGAGGCTCTTGCCTATTTGCTCATTTAAATCCAGGTGGCGACTTTTTTTGGCCAGACACTGTATATGAGAGGTCTTGTCGTGGTCCCGTGACCTACTTTTGGGTGGAAACCTATTATAGGCACCAGTTACTGGTAGCACTGTTACCGCCATTTTTGCACTTAAATAAGATGTTGTACACTTCAGCAACTACACAGGGGAGCCATGATTCTAACATTGGCGGTTTTTTCCTCCCTTCAGAGACGTGGCTCACATCAGTATGTGTGATGACGGCTGTTTGGCTCTAGCTGACCTGCTGGGATGGAAGGTGAGTTACATAATAACAGAAGTTACATCAATACACAGCAGCACATCATGTGCTCATTTAAATTAAAAAAAGATTCTGTCTAATGTTCACACACAGATATATGGTAGAAAAAAAGGTAGCACGTCCTAAGTAAAAAAGGAAAAATACTCAATTTCTCTAGTTTATTTTGGCTCACATCACAAACCGTTATCTGTCATGCCTGTTACAAACCGTCTCTGTCCTTATATACAGTAACAAGTTAAACATGCACAGTACTACAAACACTCTGATGAAGTTTATGTGCCGAAACATGTACGCATTTGTTTATGATGTGAGCCAAAATAAACTAGAGAAATGTCAGTATTTTGTGCTTCTCCACTTTTTTTTTACTTAGGGTGCTCCCTTTTAAACTTTTTGGAACATAGATTTTTTTTGTTGTTCATCATTTCAATTAGAAATTTCACTGATGAAGCAGAAGCTCCCTTTTTCAAATTAAAACCACCCACAAATGTTAGGAAAAACCTTTGGACCATGTGATGGCTTCAGATAATTAGGCTAATTGTGTGTTTGTGTGGTCTGCCTCCTATAACTTCAAGCAAGTTTCAATGATTATATGGGACTGGTTATTCTGATCAAAACAAGGGCCACTAAATGGACTGGAAAGTGTTGTGATACAGGCAGTGTGCTTAGTCCACTTTGTGTGGAAATTCAGATATAAAATCTTTCATTTTGAAGGTTCAGTGTTGGGTCCAGTCAGATCAGTGCTGTACTCATTTATGACTTATGCTGTGATGTATTTAATTGTGTTGCATTGTAATGTAACCTGTCAATTGTTTTATAATGTATTTTACATCGTACATTGTAGCACATCAGCTTCATAATAAAAAAATAACAAAGTGTGTGTGCATGGCTTGCGTGGACAATATACTGTATAGTAGTCATCTCCCTGCAAAATTGTCCACACAAACATGATTGCTCTTGACAAATTGAAGTATTTGCACCAACTTTACAAAAAGACCACACATTTTTTTCCAGCTCACTCTTCTTCAGTCATGAAAGCAGTTGTTCTGGATATTTTCCCACCTGTTCTGCCTGAGGAGGCATCATTTTATTATCCATTCAAAAATTATTCGTGGATCCCCAAACTAATTGTTGGACCCCATTTTGAGACCCCATTTTCCATTGTATTACTAATGGGAAACACCTTGTGGATTCAACTCTCTCCAGGCAGAGCTGGAAGAACTGGTGAAGCGGGAACACACCAGGATTGACAGCCAGGACAAAAAAGAGGAGGCTGGTGAAAGCAGCAAAGGTGCAGCCAAGAAGAGCTCTACATCAGTGGCACCAGAGCCCACAAAGGAAGAGTGACCCATTCAGCACTTCCTTTTTGAAAGCCACTCTTCCCCTAAACCCAGATTATTATACCAAGGCTTCTATTTGAAGATGAGAAGTGACAAATGTCTGTCACACTCAGTTCTTCAGACATTTAATTCCTCAGACTAGTCTTTTTGCTTTTGTTTTATCAGCTGTTTGCACTTTAACAACATTAATACTTTGCATTCGGTACTTTACAAAGGTTTTGTTTGCATTAACCTGCATCTGAGATCTACAGAGTAAAGAAAGATACATACTTTATACTTTTGTTTTGCAGTCTTTTTTGAAGTATGATGATAACAAATGATAACAGCTTGTAAGTGGAGTATGTGGAAAATGTTCATGTGTGGAAGATTGTTCAGGTAGTTTCATGCTGTCATGTGTGATTGAGTGATTTGAGCAGTCACTGTTTTTCATCATACAAGAGTTGCAGAAAAGTTTTTTTTTTTTTTTTCATCCAAAAATAACTTCCTGAACATTACAAAAAATTATAAAGGTTACACCAGGAAAACTGAAGTGAAATGTAATTTGAACTGATTTTATATTAAACATCTGCTGCTGTTTTAACTCATTCTATTATTTCTTTAACCCTATGTCCTCAGAAGTCCAGGGATAACAATTCTTTTCTCTTTTAATGTCATGCAAGTGCACAACAAAACATTATCATAACTTTTTGCTCTCTCTGTTCCAAAGAACATATTTTTTTTTGCCTTTTCTGTCTTTAGAAATAGATAAAGAGCTGCATCTCACTGCAAGGTCACTGGTTTGGTGTGGATGTGTTTGCATGTTCTTTCCTTGTGTGTGCTAACTGAACTCTCTGAAATAACCTTAATATCCATAAATATTGGGACAAATGAAGTGGAATGTTATGCAATGGCCAAGTCAGTCACCTGACCTGAATCCGATTGAGCATGCATTTCACTTGCTGAAGACAAAACTGAAGGGAAAATGTCCCAAGAACAAGCAGGAACTGAAGACAGTTGCAGTAGAGGCCTGGCAGAGCATCACTAGGGATGAAACCCAGCGTCTGGTGATGTCTATGCGTTCCAGACTTTACACTGTAATTCACTGCAAAGGATTTGCAACCAAGTATTATGAGTGTTAATTTGTCCCATTACTTTTGGTCCCTTAAAAAGTGGGAGGCACATATACAAACTGTTGTAATTCCTACACCGTTCACCTGATTTGGATGTAAATATCCTCAAATTAAAGCTGAAAGTCTGCAGTTAAAGCAAATCTTGTTCATTTTATTTCAAATCCTTTGTGGTGGCGTATAGAGCCAAAAAGATTAGAATTGTGTCGATGTCCCAATATTTCTGGACCTGACTGTGTGTGACAGAGAGAGAATGGACTGTAACGTAAAATAACGGGTAAAGACAATAACATGAACATTCGTACAGTGTGATGTAAAACCAACACAAGTTTTCTGCAATAAATTTACCTTTGATAACTGATTATGTTTTGACTGTGTACAGTTTGTTTAACTACATGTATGTGGTCATTTTTATGCTTTAATTTGTGGTTAATATTATGATTGGCTCATAATAATCAATGCCAACATTTGCTTAAGCACATACACATTGTACACAAGTGTGTATAATTTCAAATAATCAATATTCTACAAACCCATGCTTACTATCTTCAAAACCAGAGATACTGATGTCGTCTAATCAGGGCTGGACTGGGATAAAAAAATCGGCCCGGGACTGGCCCACCAGTTACTGATGGAAAGACAATGAAGCCTATGAATGAAAACAAACGTTCTTGTGACAATGCTTGTACACTGCCTTGTTGGTGTATATGTGCTTGTCTAATACACTTAAACCTACACCATCCTGTCATTCTATACAGCACTTAGAGGAAACCAAAAGGCTGCTTGGTCTAGTTCGTTGATGAATATTAAAATGAATAAATGACAGATTTAGTGATATTTTCACAGACTATTTATTCACCACATCAATAAAGAGCACAGCCACACGGAATATTTCCTCAAACATGGCAACCTTTAAAAAGTGAAAGGAGACAGAGAGAGAAAGGTGAGAGAGAAAAACACTTGATGACTTACTTATATGGTTACAGTACAGGTATCTAGAATAATGTGGGAAAATACTTGCATCATGTACTCTATACAGTACTCACTTAGAGAAACCTCCTGAACAAACAATGAAACAATGTTTGATAGGATCCTGAAAATAGGATCGGGTTCAGATTCCCCTCCACTCTGGCGGCAGCAGGTCTCTCCTCCTCCTGCCTCCCCTTCCCCTCATCCACCTGCAGAAATCCTTCTGCCTGAAGGATTTGTCGCTTTTTCTCTCTAATTTTCTCCACGCCTCCTTTCTGCTTCTTGCTATTCTCCATCTTTTAGATCTCCTCTCTCTCTATATGATAGATTGATTGACAGCTGAGGCCCAAGAGGGAGGGGGCATCGGCCCTTGGCTGTAATTGGTCCAGCCCAGAATCAATCATGACTAATGGGCTGATCTACCAGTTTTGTGTACCAATAGGTATCATGACTAATATATTACTAATACTAGTACCGTATTAGTAAACAAACGATGGCCGGTCCAGCGGTGCCTCTAATGCATCAAATCACAGTGTCCATCTACAATAAATCCTTCTTTTCCATACAGTGGTCGCCACAGTGGATCATCTGCCTCCATCTTGTCCTCTCCCTCCATGAACATTCAGTATCCAATATCATCACTATCCGTCCTCTGCACCTCACCAAACCATCTCACCCTTGACTCTCTTACTGTATTTCCAGATTGTTCAGCCTGAGCTGTCCTTGTAACACGCTCATTTCTAATCCTGTCCATCCTGGTCACTCCCAATGAAAATATTAGCGTATTCACCTCTTTCACCTCCAGCTCCACCTCCTGTCTTTTACACAGTGTCACTGTCTCCAATCCATACATCATAGCAGGTCTCGCTACCGTCTTGTAGACCTTCCCTTTCACTTGTGCTGCTCTCCTTCTGTCACACATCGGCCCTGACACTCGTCTCCACCCTGCCTCCACTCTCTTCTTCGCCTCCCATGATGTGTCCATTGTTTTGGATGGTTGACCCCAGGTATTTAAAACTAACCCACTTTCTCTACCTCTGCTCCTCTCCTTGCATCTTAACCATACCAAAACTAAAAGTGCTCCAACTGTGTCATTTAGGTCAGGGTCACATCAACATTAGAAAGGAGCTCATTGTAAAAACAAAATAAGTTTCAAGGCCTTTTAAATCTGATTTCAAATTTTCACCTGTGACTCTTAAAGGTTGAGCGTGTTTGGCATCCA
The DNA here is from genome assembly GCA_016785285.1 of Brachirus orientalis. Taxonomy (NCBI): domain Eukaryota; kingdom Metazoa; phylum Chordata; class Actinopteri; order Pleuronectiformes; family Soleidae; genus Brachirus; species Brachirus orientalis. The sequence continues at coordinate 27,963 of JAFBJR010000345.1, forward strand.
GGGGTAAAATTGTATATTTCAACCTACAGAATGCCATTTGCAAACAAGGACCTGTTCCAGTGTAATATAAAGGTAATTCCAATGTACAATTTCAGCTGCTAATAAGTTCATGGGGCAACATGGTAACTCAGTGGCCCCATGAACTTATTGGCACAGCAAGAATGTAACTGGTCCAAGTCCTGGTTTGACCGAGGGCCTTTCTGTGTGGAGTTTGTATGTTTGGACCCTGTCTTTTGCCCTATGTCAGCTGGGATTGACCCGCCTGCCCTTTTTTAAGTATTTCATTCGAAATCAAAATTTGATACCATTTCTCAATAAACACACACTCTGGTTCAAGATATCTTTATTAGGCTCGAGGGACAATTTGGGTTACAACAAACAGTCACATATAAACATCAGTGATATAACACAACAAATAAATAAATACAACAATAGAATAACCATGGAAACACATTCAAGACCCATTAAGAAGGCTGATTACTGCTGGAATAAATGAAATGTATAACCTGTTTGTTCTGCATTGAGAAGACTGTAACTGTGCATTGATGGTAGAAACATGAACTGGTCCCTCAGAGGATGATTCAGGTCGGCCAAGATTGAGTGTGGCTTTTTAATCACCTGACCTGATACAGGTCATGGAGGTCATGACCTGTATCAGGTATTTTGTTTCAGCGATTGTGCTGCACACCTTGATGATACCCTGTCAGCAGTTTTTGTTTAAATGAATGTGGCCAGTGTTGACAGATAAAAGAGAAGGTATAATAACATTTTTTGTTGATAGTGTAGTGGATGTTTTTTAACAACTAGCAGAATTGGTCGCTGTGGTGAGGATTGCTTTATTTTCATAGTCCACAGTGTCATGTCAAGACACTTCTTTATGTTTACTGTTCTCAACTGTTTTTCACTTTAATTTGAAGGTCCTGGCACACATTCACAGATGCAAGTGTAGTTCACCTACTAATAATCTGCTAACTGTCAACTACAAACAGATAAATAACTAATGGTCAAATATTCTTTGATGTGATGTTCACTTGACAATTGTTACACACTTGGACTCCTAAAAGAAGGGACTTCCAGGTGTGCATAAGTTCAAAACAAAACTTTAACTTTGGGTTCGTTTCTCTGCACGTATTCACAAGTACACACATGATGCTGCACTGTTTTTATTTTCATCTGACATGCAGGGTCCTCTCTAGTTATCCTCGGGACCCCTGTGTTGTCCACTGTGCCTGTATCAACTTCATTCATAGACACCATAGATTTACCTGATCAAAATCTAGCTGCTAATGTAAAGGACATATTAGTGCATGACTGAATAACATAAAATACTACCAAAAATACAGTCAGGAAACAAGTTCATTAAATTCAGTGAATAGTACATTAAATGAACTACAATGGGGGTGCACTTGTGATCATATGATGACATAATCTTGTTCACTTTCAAGTGACAGACTAATCAGCAGTAATAGGATGCTGACACACTCTATAGAGAGGAGTTAAATCGTGGTAAGTAACAATGTAAAAATACATTATAGCCAACAGGTAGATTTTATAGGACACTTGAGAAACACTTGAAGCATAAGCACAGGTGATCTGTGATCTGTTTACATGATAATGAATACCTGTTGATTACTCATTGAAGAACAAAATATAGTGTTACCCTGTGGAGTAGACATCAGGTGCTAATGTGTGAACAAAAACTGCAAGAAAACATTGACTGGTCAACATTATTTCTGTAGAGCCTTTTGGACAACCAGCAGAGCGGCCCGCACATGGGGCGAAACAAAACATACCTCAACCTCCTCTGTGTGCAATTCTGCACAGATCTATATTTAAGGCATGAACACCTCGGACCATCTGAGAGTTGTGGTGAAGCCTTTTTATAACCTGCCTGCTCTCTGCACTAAGCTTCATCACTTCAGGAGGAGGAGGAGGAGGAGGAGGTGCTGCAGACACTGTTGTCTTCACTGATCACACGAAGAGCGAGGTTAACCACACGCACAGAAGCTGCAGCCATGACAGTTTGACTTCAGCTGCAGACGAAGACTGAAAGTGTGTTACATGCCAGCGTGAGGAAGCTACCTTCATTTTAAACTACAAAGTTCCGTGTAGAATGTGCGTCTAAGGAGCATCAGAGCTTCCTATTTTGCTCTTCTGCAATGTTTAGTGCTGTAAAGAAAGGAAGAAGGCATCAGAGGATCACAACATGTGAAGAAATGTGTTAATAATGTAGAAGAGAGCGAGAGAGAGAGTACATGAACTTAATGATCCAGCCCCAACGCATGTAAGTATCACCCACACACCCAACAATGGAATAATCTTTCAAAATGTTTTCAAAGGTAAAACAAATTTTAAATATAATCTAAAAGTCAAGTTTGGGTTTTGTGCGATGATTGAAAATGGAAGTCCAAAGCTTTATTTCAGCAGCTTTTATTTCACATCGGTGTTCATTATCTGATTTTTTGCACTGACGTGTCTTTCATATTCATACGAGCGGGCAGTTCAACGTGTCCATATGTCTGTCTCCAGGGAAGGACAGAGTCCAGTTAATGGGACCACAGCCATCCCATGGAGGCACAGCAGGAGGAGGCTGTCGCTGCTGGAGCAGCTGAGAGGCTGTCAGAGGGCCTGGTGCCCTGCGGCACCCTGGGATAGAGAGGAGGCCCACGCTGCACTGTGTGGGACTCCTGCAGGGGTGAGCAAAGTCATTTAATGGGAAAATAGAAAAGGTAAATTTAGTAATGAAAGAAATATAACTATGGATTAGCAAAGTATTCCTTTTTTTCACACCAGAAGTGCAAACACTAAAAATTGTGTCCATGTTTTCTGTGTTTATAATATCGTAATGAAGTCTCATATTTTGGATTTTGTTTTTAATATATATGGATTTTGGCTGCTTTTGTCTTCCATACCATAGTGACCTCAGTCATACACGTATACCGTACAGGTCCTATTATTCTTTTTTATATAAAGTTAGGCTTTAACCTATTAATGTGCCATTTCCCCCCCCCAATCTTTCTCTCTTATAGTACAATATACTCACAAACAACATGTATTTAAGATGCACAGTTCATCTACAATGACACAGGCAGAAAGAATGTAAATTTAAAAAACTAAAATAATAAATTGAATTTAATTAAGTAAATGTAAATGTAATGTTAATTAAGTAAATGATCTGCCTGCATGGACAACTGTTACTTAAAGCTTCTAGCCTCAACCATGTCAAAAAACTTCACTCTCTGTCAGTGAAGTGTGAACACTGACATGCACATCTGCGTGACATGAACGCAGTTCCTTTTTTTTCTGCTCGCTGTGATGTGATGACAGAACAAAACAGTAGTTGTGAGGGCGAGTGCCAAAGCAGCACTGGACACCAGCACATGCACATGCACATGCACTTCAGGGAAATGAGCGTATGAACAACGGGTAAGTCTGCTACTGCGGAGAGAGAATGTGAGTAGGAAAAAATGTCATTCAGGGAATACATGTGACGGCATGACATATATTTCATGGAAATGAGTCATGTTATGTATATATATACACTACCAGTCAAAGTTTGGACACACCTCATTCTCACTTAATGTGGTCCAAAGGTGTGTCCAAACTTTTGACTCTCTTATATACTGTATCTTGTACAGAAATTTACACACAATCAAAAATTAAAAAGTTCAGTTCTTGTTAGGTTATGTAGCTGTCATACTGTGTGTCTGTGTTCAAGGGTGGGTGAACAGCAGTGAACTTGTTTCTGTCTCTGGAACACTCAGAGTGAAAGCCACTTCCTCTGTGTGTGCATGTGCGTGCGTGTAGTATTGTGCGATGGTGTTTGACAGCATGTCTTCCTTCAGTTGTGGTGCCATTAGTTCACTGTGAATGTGATTACATGTGCATTGTTTTACCCAACTACTTATGTCTCAACTAACAGCTTTATTGCGTTGTTTCCTAGCACAGGACCTGTATTCTTCACATGTGAACATCTATGCAGTCAAAGCCATATTAACAGGCTCAGACATTTTATATAAAATAAGCAATTAATTTTATAAAACTAATACACATTTGTATTTAACATGATGTTCATGTACTTATAATTATGAAGTAGATGTTTTATATTGTCTCATTTTATTTGTAATTCTTGTTAGACAAATACACAATCACAAGTTATTTTTCATTTAATGGTAAAATACAAGTTTTTCTTTTATCTTGGGTTAGGCTTAGGGTTATTTTTGGTTTTTGGTACTATAAAAAGGGCTTCATTTCACCTACACTGTGCAGCTCAACACAAAACAGATACAGAAGATCCTTGCATGAAACAGCTGACTGGTCATGCAGCTAATCTTACATAGCACGCTTTCCTTTCAAGATAAGGCTTTTTACTACTTCTTATATATAAAGGTCTAGGCTTTATTAGGTGAGTCTTTTGTAAAGTCAGGTCAATTTTATTCATATAGCCCAACACCACAAACCCAACTTGCCTCAAAGGGCTTTGCAGTCTGTACAGCAGACTATCCTTAGACCCTCACATCAAGTGAGGAAAAACTAATGGGGAAAAATGGGAGAAACCTCAGGAAGAGCCACAGAGGAAGGATCCCTCTTCCAGGACGGACAGACGTGCAGTAGGTGCCACATGTACAGAGACGAGTTCAGCAGATTACAAACAAAACATCAAATATTACGGAGAAAGAAAAGAGAAGAAGATAGAGACCAGGATTAATACAATTATCATCGTCACTTTTTTCTTTATCAACTTGTCCAGTTAGGTTATAACAAATTATATATTTGCAGATTTTTATCTCTTTATACCCCAGATTATAAATCTGATTCCGCAATATATGAAGAGATTTTTCAAAACCACACAATTCCCTCTTTAGACAGTGAAATGAAGGTGGAACTTGACCATCCTCTTATATTACAATGAACCACTGCCTACAGGTAATTTACCTTGCAACAAGTTTCAATCCGATTGATACTGAAAAAGGAAGGGACCATCTCATATCATTCTATTTCACTACTTTGTGTTGACTGCAAAATTCTTGCAAAATTTCCAGCTATGCTCCTTGAGAAGGCTCTTATTTTATCCGATTGAACAGGATTCACGCAAAGTAGACCTTCCTTCACTAAAACGTGTTGACTCTGACATCATTTATTCAAACTCTGGGACAGATGCTCCTGAGCTTGTTGTTTCGGTTGACACAGGGAAGGCTTTTGATACAGGTTTGGATTTGGGTCAAATTTCATCTCTTGGGTTAAATTATTATATTCATCCCCACTTGCCTAGACAGGAATGTCCTCTTTCCCCTGTACTTTTTAATGTAGTCAATGAAGAAATAATTAGGAGGCATCACCCAAGTGTCACTATATGCAGATGATCTTCTTATATATATATATATATATATATATATATAT